>JBBPTE010000550.1:0-15865 GCA_038093935.1 Tylopilus cf. pallidocervicolor | reverse complement strand
CGAGCCGAGAAGCTACCCAGGGGCTGGCGTCGGGAGCCGGAAAAGGCTACCCAGGGGTAGCCACCGTGTGGGATCAATGTGTCCCGGTCAACGCTCAATGACGACCACAAGCGCAACGCCTCAACCCGCAGCCCCGGCGTCGGGGCTCATTTCCAACTCCTGGTGAGTGTTCTAATGACATCACCACTTGTTCATATCCGCGTTCATGCTCATGTCAAAGGACATCTGGGACACTTCAACACCCTCCAGCTTATATGCCTGATTTGGTGAGCCTTCCAACAACATCACTGCTTGTTCATATCCACATTCATGCTTGCGTCAAAGGTCATTTGCAATGACACTATCCAGCTGGGCATATCCCAGCTTTGGGAGAATATTTGAAGAAATGATCTGCAAGGATTTCGTTAGTACTGTTCCATATGCCACCTACATGCCACCATCAGAAGTTGACACCACCATCGGATTGGATTGCACCAGTCAGACACTTGGCTCAATGAATCCAGCTCAGTTAGTCAAAGCACTGGTATGAATGAAGGTATGTGGCAGTTCTGAGAGATGTGCTTGAATAGTTCCATGAATGACCTCTGCTTGCAATCATCCCTCTAGGCATCTGTGATCACACATCCTGAACAAACCTGAGCCCTGTTGATCACCCACCTGCAGTGTGGCTGTCCACTTTTTCAGGTGCTGCTATTGAACAAGATGGTTGGTGAAACAACTCAAAGCGAATGTGAAGAGAGACAGGCTTCAGGTTGCACTAAGACCAAGAGAATTGAAAGTTGCTTGAAGGAAAAACTCCAAGAGACTAGACTGAGGACTGTAGCTTCAGTATCTCCTGGTATTTATAGACAAACGACTATGTGTGTACATGTTTGTACACTAGGATATTGATGAATTGTATGAGTCCCAATAGAATGTCTATACTAGCCAGTAGCATAACAAGCTCAGCACAGCCGAGATAAGTATCAGTCAGCCTGCAGCAGCAGGGATCAAAAGAAGAGAAGCCTTCAAGGCTATGGCATGGAGATAAAAAGAATGGAAGTGAAGGCATAGCCTTAGCAGTAATGAAAGTGAAATGCCTCATCGTAGATGTGGTGGTGGGAAATGAACACCATCTAGGCATAAAGTGGAAATAAAGAAAAAGTGTTGGAGATCTCTATATCCTGGATCAGTTAAGATCTGGATTGGATGAGCATCTTAGTGACAGATGGAACTTAGTGATCCCAAGTCCTGGTGGAACAAGACTGTGGGTCCTACCATGCACTTTTGTGCCAGGTCTGCAAAATAAAAAGATAAGATGCATCTGTTGTCACAATAAGATAAGAAGAAAAGAAAAATAGTCTAAGTCCATCCTATGTTGTGCAGTGGTTGCAACACTTTCCCTCTCCTATGGATCACATTCCAGGCGATCAAAGGGAATTTTGGAGTAGTATTGTATTTCTCTGTGGGGGTTGTGTGTAGGTTTGAATAAAAATAAGAAGTCAGCAGGGTCAATAGAAAGGGTCTGGGGGGCAGTTAGGTGACGGGCATGAAAGTCTCATATGGTTTTCTGTGTGTTTGTCAGGTTACCAATGGATTCCCACATATGATCAGTCTCATTGTAGCCCTGCCAGTGAATTAAATATTCTAGACAACACTTCCAGTAGTGTGAGTTGATGATATAGTTGACTTTCTATTCATTGTCTTTGTCCTCTGTAACCTGTATGGGGCCTGGGTGTCACACTGGTTGGCCTTCAAGGCATTCCTTGTATGGCTTAACCTGGAATACATTGACTGTTAATGTTAAGCCAAGTTTATCAGTGAACTTCCTTGAGCTGAAACTTCTTGTATCTCTTCCTTGCTTTGTTGTTACTCTTTTAGGTCTTTCTTGAGGCTTCAATGGAGTCTTTTGCTAGTTCACTTGTAACTTGGTATGATTGTATAGAACTAGCTATCATATCAAGTACAAGTGGATATCCTTTTATACTACAGGAAAGTGAGCATGGACCAAGCCATGAGGTTGCCTTAAGGTTGGGCTGTGCTTACTGCAGAGCAAGTCAGAGACAGAAATGAAAAACAGGTGGTTACCTTGAGGTGAAAAGGTTCAATATAAGGCCTTGAGGTAAACTGTACATGCAGAAATGAAAAGAGGCTATCCCCTAGTAACTAGGGAATTGAACGTAGTCACCTATCATAAATGGTACTATGGGGTTGTCAAGGTAAGTGTAGAGGTTCTTCTTGATTAGTTGTCCCATAGAGACAATACCAAAGGCCAGAGCATCTGTTCCTCCTAGGGACCGATACTCTGGGGGCAAAGGAATTAAAGTATTGTATTCGAACCAGAAAGCATACTGTTCTATAACATTACCCCCTTCATACATCTGAAGCACCACTTCAGTTACTTTCCCCTGCATCCTCCTTCTAGAAATCGTATCCTCCTCCTCTGTTGGAACAGTGGCCCTTGTTCCAGATGTGAACTTCCAAGTCCTCATCAGAGTTGTATTGGGCTTGATGTAGGAGGCACTCAACTCTAGAATGTCCCAGCGAGTAGCAGATGGGTGTCATATCCTGCCCAAGTCACCTCCGAGATCTCTGGTACCTCTGGTACCATCTCCATTGATCTCCAGATGTATTTTTTTATCTACACTACGTTTCACTATCGGACATCTTGACTCATTTTCCTTGACCTTTTGTCTTACACATTTTGTCTTATACTTTGATTGATAATAACCTTTCACTTAGTTTCTTAGAGTTCTGTCTGTGCAACACAGCTCTGGCGCTTCATACCTTTGGTGCACAGCATTTGGACTTCGGTCCTTGTCTTATCCGACTTACTCATCCATTACCAATCTCTGTTACTAATCTGCTTCGTCCTCCATTACTAATCTGCTTCATCCTCCATATATAAACCCTGTAGTTCCGACATTTGTACTTTAGTTCAAATATTGAATAAGTCTCTCCTCTTGAGTCCAATGTTCGGCCTTGTCTTTACATCTGTCCTCTACTCTATCTCTGCAACGAGGCTAGGAACTTGGCAAGGATGCGACATATAAGTCCTGCATCAAAGCCTCATCCTTCGATCCTCCGATCCTCCAACCGTACCTCCAGTACATCTGTGCACTTGCGCAACCTCCGATCCTCTGACCCTCTGACCCAGTCCTGCCCCTTTGGACTTAATCTGGAGAACCCGGATTTGACAGTATATTCGAACTCACACTTGTCAAGTTCCCCCAATAAGAATGACAACCTGTACCACTCGTGCTTCGCGCACTACAGCTCTCCAGACTGCCTTCGGCAGCTCTCAAACAATCCCAGGCGAGTTCATCAGCCTCACTGCTTGCGCTGCCCCTTCGATCTCTACTGCCTGCATGAGAACCCTTTCTCCGCTTACTCCGCTCCCATCCTGCTTCAAAGAATTACCCGAGGATGATGAAGAACTTCACAACATACATCCGAAAAACCTGCCCTCTAAACATAGGACAGGAGGCGGAAGTGGCGGCGGTGATGGTGGCGGTGATTCCGGTGATGACTCGGATGACTTGGACATCAGTTCGTCTCACGACGGACCAGCTAACAACATTGGCGATGAAGATGACCAACCCAATGACATCCCCTTAGGATACAAACCCCTCAATGATCTTGTTGATGCCATCCGAAGCTTAGCCCATTCCTCCTGCCGGAAGGGCTCCTCCGACCCCAAGACAAAGGTCCGAGAACCAGACACCTTTGACGGTTCTGATCCGAGAAAGCTCCGCCCCTTTGTTATTCAATGCGAAATCAATTTCCAGGCAAACCCTAAAACATTCAAGAGGGATCGCACCAAGGTCACCTTCGCCCAGTCATATCTGAAAGGAATGGCCCTCGACTACTTCGAGCTGGACTTGCTCGGAGACGAACCTCTGGAGCAACGTCCGCTCTGGATGAACAATTGGTTGGCCTTCCTTTATGAGCTCCAGGCCAACTTCGGCCCCCATGACCCTGTCGCAGAAGCAGAAGCTCAACTCAAGCAACTGCACATGCGCGACAACCAGCAGATTAACAAGTACATAGTAGAATGGAACCGCCTCGCAAACCAAGTCTGTGAGTGGGGACCTGGTGCTCTCTGCCGGAACTTCTACAACAGACTTCCGGACCATATCAAGGACGAAATCGCTCGTCAGGGCAAACCTGACACTATTCATACCATGTGCTCTCTTGCGCAACAGATCGACCAGAGGTACTGGGAGCGAAAAGAAGAAGTCGCTTGGGCAACCAGGCCCTCCAGACCGAGCTCCAGTAATAATCAGACATCCCAAAGGTCCTCCGGTTCCACACAGACGCCCTCATCCACAACTCCGAACCCTGGTAGCAGGCCCTCCGAGTCTAAGGGAAAAGCCGCTACCTCCACTCCGAAATCCAACATCTCTGCAAAGTTAGGCAAGGATGGCAAACTCACCGATGCTGAATGTAAACGCTGCTTCAACCTCAAACTCTGCATGTTCTGCGGCCTTGAAGGTCACAGGGCCAAGGACTGCCCCAAGTCTTCTTCGAAGGCTTCCAAGGCACATGCGGTCCAGACTGCAACTCCGGAAAGCAAACCGGATGACTCCACAGAGTCAGAAAAATAGTTCACGACCTCCGTGACTCTATACGGACTGGAGGTTGTGTTGAAGCCAACCATGCACTGAAGGAGATCCGACTCAATGCATCCGCTCTCTCAGACCCCAGATCACTTACGCCCACAATCTCTTTGATATCGTATGACATCCCTTCGTTCCCCGCACTTGTAGATTCCAGATCCTTTGATTGTTTTATAGATACATCATTCGTCAATGAACATAATCTTCAACCGTACTCCGTACCTCCGCTTGTTCTCTGACTCTTTGACGGAACATTGAATTCCACCATCACTCAAGCCCTCGACCTCTCCATCCACTTCGAAACCAGTGATATCACTCCGATGACATTTTATGTCACTCCATTGGATGGCTCCTGTTCCCTTGTTTTAGGACATAACTGGCTCACCCGCTACAATCCGTTGATTGACTGGATTACGAGCAGTATCTCATTCCGTTCACCTGGACAAGCCATGTCAACACCATCTCCGAGCTCGACTCCACAGCCTCCAGTATCTTCGCCGGCTGATCTGCCCCCATCCGATCCACCATGTTTCTCTGACTGCAAAGCTCCTCCTATCGCCTTTGTCAGTGCACCTGCATTCGCGCTAGCCTGTCGACTACAAGGCTCTGTGGAGTTCAGCATGCAAATCCGACCTAAGAAAAGCAATTTTCGTGCCTCCTCCGTCTCCTCCGAGAACTCTGACCTCTCTGGAGTGCCTCCGGAATACCATGATTTCGCCAATGTTTTCAGCAAGAGCAAAGCCTCCCAGCTTGCTCCTCATCGAGAATATGATCTGAAGATTGACCTCGAGGAAGGTGCTTCACCTCCCTTAGGTACCCTCTATTCCCTTTCCCCTACAGAGCTTGATTCCCTCTGAACGTTCCTTGATGAGCACCTCGCAAATGGGTTTATCTGCCCATCCTCCTCCGCCCACGCTGCTCCAGTCCTATTTGTCTGCAAGAAGGACAGTTCACTCCACCTCTGTGTCGACTTCCGAGGACTCAACCGGATCACGAAGAAAGACCGCTACCCATACCCGCGCATCTCTGACCTCCTTGACACTCCGAGCCGTGCTAAGATCTATACAAAAATCGACCTCTGGCACGCCTACCACCTGGTCCGCATTGTGGAGGGAGATGAGTGGAAGACCACCTTCCGCACATGCTATGGCTCCTATGAATGGCTTGTCATGCCTTTCGGCCTCACCAATGCTCCTGCAGCGTTCCAGCGGTTTGTCAATATGATCTTCGCTGATCTTCTTGATGTTTGCGTTATAGTCTACCTGGACGACATCCTCATCTTCCCCGATGACAAGGCCTCCTACAAGGAGCATGTCTGAGAAGTCCTCCAACGACTCCGCAAACATGGACTTTATGCCAAGCCCGAGAAATGTGAGTTCCATACGGACTCCACAGAATATCTAGGCTATTGCCTATCTCTGGCCGGACTTTCCATGTCTGCAGAAAAGGTCAACGCGATCCTAGAATGGCCAGAACCTCGCAAGATAAAGGACATTCAGTCCTTCTTGGGCTTCGCAAATTTCTACTGGCGTTTCATCCACAATTACTTGGACATTGTCATTTTGCTCACCCGCCTTACCTGGAAGGGTATTCCCTGGCACTTCTCTGACGAATGTCGCTCCGCTTTTCAGAAACTTAAGGACGCCTTCACCTCCACTCTGATCCTTACACATTGGTTCCCTGATGCTCCAATGATAGTAGAAACCGACACCTCCGACTATGCCATTGCTGGAATTTTCTCCATCCAGTGTCTGGATAACGAAATCCGCCCCGTCATGTACTACTCTTGGACATTATCATCTCCGGAACTGAACTATGACACTCATGATAAGGAATTGCTCACCATCCACGAGGCTTTCAAGTCCTGGCGACACTACCTTGAAGGCTCTGCATCTCCGGTCAATGTTGTCACCGACCACAAGAACCTAGAGTACTTTGCCACTATCAAGCTCCTGACCCACCGTCAGGCCCGGTGGTCAGAGTTCCTCTCCGGATTCAACATGATCGTCCACTTCCACCCCGAATGCCTTGGCACGAAACCTAACTCCCTTACTAGATGCTGGGACATCTATCCCAAAGAGGGGGATAAGGACTACACTTGTGTCAATCCTCACAACTTCCAACCTGTTTTCACCCAAGACCAGCTCGCTGCGTCCCTCCAGGCTACTTACCTTGCAGCTCCGGTCCTCCGAGCTAGTGTCCTATACGATGTTGAGAAGCTCCATAATGACATCCTATCTGCTCTCCCATCTGACCCTTTGGCCTCCGTACACATGTCCAGTCCTCAACCTACTGATTCCAGATGGTCAGTCAACACTGAAGGATTCCTCTGATTAGATGGTCGCATCTATGTCCTGGATGCCGATGATCTCCACCTCTGTGTCCTCCGATACAAACATGATCATCCACTGTCCGGACATTTCGGACAAAACTGGACATTGGAACTCATCTGCTGCGAATACACTTGGCCAGGCATACGTACATTTGTCAAGGAATATGTCTCCTCCTGTACCCCCTGTGCCTGTGCTAAAGTTCCTAGACACAAGCCATATGGTTTACTTAAACAACTCCCGATCCCCAAACGTCCGTGGAATTCCATATCAATGGACTTCATTGAGCAACTTCCGCCGTCCTCCAGATTCACCGCCATACTAGTCGTCATCGACTGCCTATTGAAACAATGCATCTTTATTCCGACAACCAACACCGTAACATCCCCGGAGCTAGCTAAGTTGTTTCTAATGCACGTCTTCTCTAAACACGGCGTTCCCTCCCATATCACCTCCGATTGAGGTTTGGAGTTCGTCTCGCACTTCTTCCGTTCCTTAGGAAAAGCCCTCAACATCCAGTTACACTTCACCTCTGGATATCATCCGGAGGGTGACGGACAAATGGAGCGCATGAACCAGACCCTAGAACAGTACTTGCGAATCTACTACAACTACCAACAGGACAACTGGTCCGAACTCCTGCCCCTTGCTGAGTTTGCCTACAACAACGCTCCTAGTGCCACTACCGGTGTGTCACCCTTCTTCGCTAACAAGAGCTATCATCCAAACATCTCTGTACATCCGGAGCAAGACCTCACCTCCGCTCATGCATGTGAGTACTCCGTTGACCTCGATTCTCTACACCAATTCCTTCGTGAGGAGATGGCTCACACTCAGGAGCGATACCAAGGACCCACAGACGCCAAACGATCTTTGGCACCGGATATCCATATCAGAGATCAGGTATTCATCAAGGCCAAGTACTTCAAATCCACCAGACCCTCTAAGAAGCTATCAGAGAAGAACTTAGGACCTTTTGAAGTCATTGTGCAACCTGGTACTCACTCCTTCACGCTCCGCCTCCCAGAAAATATGAAGTCCATACATCCGGTCTTCCATGTCTCTCAGCTGGAACCAAGCGTTCCGAACACTATCCCGAACTGGACACAACCTCCACCACCTCCGGTTGAGGTCAACGGAGAACCAGAATATGAAATCGCCGAAATCTTAGACTCCAAAATAGATTGACGACGAAGAAACTGCAAATTGTTATACTTGGTACGATGGTCAGGCTACGAAGGTACCGATGAAGAAACGTTGTGGCTCCTCGCCATGGAACTCAATCACGCATCAGAACTAGTGGTGGATTATCACCTCCAGTACCCGGACAAACCCAGACCTCACACTTCGTCCTGAACGGGCGAAAACGACTTGCATACAACTACTATGTACAGCGGCGACAGATTGTGGCAAAGTAACTATCTACTCCATATCGGCCCCCTCCGCCTCCTCCGATCCCTCTGCGTCCTCCGCCGCCACCCCGAGTATCTCCTTCAGCTCGTGTCAAGCTGCCTCGCTCCTCTCCTCCTATAACTCTGCCACTTCCTCCATCATTCCCTCCTCGCCGTCCGTATCCTCATCCGACCCCTCTATCTCCGACTTCCAAGTCCTGTAGGACATCACCCACACCTCCTCCTCCTTCAGTGCGACCAGGTCCGCAAGGTAGTCATTCATGCGGCTAAGCCGCCTGTCCAACCCTCGCAGTGCCTGGACAACGCCACACCCGATCTCCGCCCACTCCTCCAAACCGCTTGGTCTGACCTCCACGTCCTCCAACTGCTGCTTCTTCCATGGCACCTCCTCCATGTCGCTGTTGTCATCTGCCGGCCTCCTCCTCCGCTTCACCAGCTTGTCCGTCCTGGGGCACACGCACCACGCCTTCCTGTCGTAGCACTCCTGGCATGCGGTGGTTGCCTTCACGCTGTCACGGAGCATGCATTCGAGCCCCCTTCTGACGCACCACTCACAGTCCGGAAGGGTGCGCTCCTTGCCCTTGCCCTTCGCACCGCTCGCGCTCTGCTGCTCTTGTACCTCCACCACCTGCTATGCTGTCAGCTCCGGTCACTGACCCAACCACCTGACTTACCCTCCTCTTGGCCGCCTCCTCGGCCGCCTTGCGCTGTTTCTCCTCCACCACTGCCTTGTATTTCTCCTCCGCCGCCTTTCGTTGTGCCTCCTCTTCTGCCCTCTTCTGCTCCTCCTCTGCCTTCTTCTGCTCCTCCTCCTTCTTCACCTCCTGGTGATGCCTACGCTCCTGGTCCTTCACATCATACAGCTCATCACTGTCATTGGAGTTCTCCTGGAGCCATTCATCGCTCCAGTTGCAGATATCGGAGTAGCAGCTTGTGGACATGATGAAAGTAGCTGGTCAAGCACCTGGACATCCGGAATACCCACTTATATATCCGGCAAAAACACAAATCAACAAACTTCGAACTCCGACCCTTTCAGACTCTGCATTGTCCACACTCACGGCCTTCAGGAGTTCAGGCCTAAGAGGGGGATACTGTCATATCCTGCCCAAGTCACCTCCGAGATCTCCGGTACCTCCGGTACCATCTCTGTCGATCTCCGGATGTATTTCTTTATCTATGCTATATTTCACTATCGGACATCTTGACTCATTTTCCTTGACCTTTTGTCTTACACATTTTGTCTTATACTTTGATTGATAATAACCTTTCGCTTAGTTTCTTAGAGTTCTGTCTGTGCAACACAGCTCCAGCACTTCGTACCTCCGGTGTGCAGCATTCGGACTTCGGTCCTTGTCTTACCCGACTTACTCATCCGTTACCAATCTCTGTTACTAATCTGCTTCGTCCTCCATATATAAACCCCGTAGTTCCAACATCTGTACTTTAGTTCGAATATCAAATAAGTCTCTCCTCTTGAGTCCAACATTCGGCCTTGTCTCTACATCCATCCTCTACTCTATCTCTGCAACAAGGCTAGGAACTTGGCAAGGACGCGACACATAAGTCATGTGTCAAAGCCTCATCCTTCGATCCTCCGATCCTCTGACCATATCTCCGGTACATCCGTGCGCTCGCGCAACCTCCGACCCTCCGACCCTCCGACCCAGTCCCACCCCTTCAGACTTAATCCGGAGAACCCGGACTTGACAGTTTGCCTTCTCCCTTATGAAAGAGCTAGAAAAACTTTTGGATTACAAATTGGCTCTATCCACAGCATATCATCCTCAGACCAATGGAGAAACTGAAAGAGTCAACCAAGAGATTGAAACCTACCTCCAAATCTTCTGTGGCTCTAACCCCACCAAATTGTCTCAGTATATCACCCTAGCTGAGTTCACACACAATCACTGCCCATATTTCATAACCAACCAATCTCTGTTCTTTCTCATGATGGGCTATGAACTCCATGCCCTATCCATGATCATCTCCAAAACTGCTATCCCCACAGTAGAGTCCCACCTCAAGGTCTTATCTCATGCCAGAGATGAAGCCCTCGCCACCCATGACCTTGCTTGACAAACCATGAAAGTCCAAAACTTCAGAACCTTCGAACCCTTCTTTAAAGGAGACAAAGTCTGGCTTGAAGCTAGGAACCTTAAACAAACCAATGCCAACCCAAAGTTCTCTCCCAAAAGAGAAGGACCTTTCACAATTTCCACCATACTATCCCCCATTACATTCAAACTCTGACTCCCATCCACATGGCATATTCACAACGTGTTTCATGCTTCTTTGTTATCACCCTATCATGAAAACAATGTACATGGACTGAACTTCCCCAAACCACCACCTGACCTTATCAATGACAAAGAGCATTACAAAATTGAAAAGATCATATGACATCACAGACCTCCAACAGCATGCCACTACCTGATCTGATGGAAAGGGTACTCCACTAAAGAAGATTCTTGGCTCCCTGAGAAAGAACTTCACTCAGCTAAGACTGTCCTTCAGAATTATAAGAAAGCCCACCCAAAAACATTCCCTAGGCATGCCCTTTATCTTTCACTTTGACTTCACCTGCAAAGAAGAGTGGAAAGATGTCCTCACCTGCTGGAGATATGAACTTGAATCCTGTTATCAATTCATCCACCCCCACTTTTGTTGCCTCTCCATGTGCTCCTACCACTAGGGCCACTCTTGACACTATCTTTCCACCAACCTTCATTCCCCCCTATGTATTCTACAGACACAACCTTGCCCCAGTGTTCAGCAATAAAAACATTCTCCTCAATGCTGTTAATGTTAAGTCAAGTCTTTCTTTGGCAAAGGCTTGAGTCTTCTTTGAAGGATCTTCTTTGGTAAGACTTTACTTATTCTTTAGAGTCTTTCACTAGTTCTCTTGAGACTTGGTATGATTGTGTAGAACTAGCTACTCTACCATGTACAATGGAGGGGTTTTTATAGTACAGAAACAAGTGCACAGACCATGTTATGAGGCTTCCTCATGGCAAGGCTGTACTACTATGGAATGAGTCAAAGATGGAGATGAACTATAAAGTTATCTCAAGGCAGGAAGGTTTGAACGTGCAATCCTTGAGGCAGGCTATGTAGCGGAAATGAAATGGGGCAGTTCCCTAGTAACCAGGGAACTGTGCATAGTCCCCTATCGACAGAGGGATAATTGGGAAATCTAAGTAAGAGAGGAGGTTCTCCTTGATAAGTTGTCCCATGGAAGTAATACCAAAGGCCAGTGAGTCCAAACTCCTTAGAGCTTGGTACTCCAGGGTAGAAGATATAAGAGTATCATACTCGAACCAGAAATCGTACTGTTCTATAACAGTCTCGTTAACCTCCACCTTGCCCTAGCCATTGACTCCTCCATTGACTCCAAATCCCCACCAGGCTTCCTATGGAATGCCTACACCCATCAGATGGCCATCTGCAACTGCATCCTCACCCTTGCAGATGAACTCCCCACTCTCACACATATCACTACCACCTTTACCCTCCTCCAATGGTCTGACATTCTTCTTTATTGTGCTCTCTTGTCCACCATGAACCAACTTGGGCTTGGCAATACCATCAACCGGATTGATGGATTACTCTGAGACCAGGAGATTGAATCCCCCACACTATCCTGCACCCTTGCTACCTCTTCTGCTGCCAACTCCACCCCTTCATCCACCCCAGATTTATACCCTAACTATTAGCATTAGACACTAGACATAACCCACTTGTCACACAAGAGCTTCTCTTGGTCTCTTACTTCCTAGTTCCTATTGAACTGGAAGGTAAAGAGATCCTCATAATCTTGCTCATGGATGTATTCTTTAGCTTTGCTACCCTACCCTTGATCACTACCTTCTGGTTACCTTTACTCAGTTAAGAGGAAGTAACTCCAGACCGTGATCTTCACTAGAACTCTTGTACAACACAGGGTGAATTGCATAGATCTAGTTAAGGTACATTCATTGTACAAATATGGTTTATATAGTGTTCGTATTGGTGCACAGACCAAGTGTTACCCTTGCTATATCGGTAAGGATCTGTGGTGAGGCATACATGCCTAAGTAATGTCCATCTACTGGAATGGAGTGTGTTCATGATGTGATAAGCGGACCTTGGATAAGGCTATGGAAAGATAGGCATTATGCCCTGTTTATGGAAGTGAGCGTTATAGGAATGCGGATATCATGCTCCGCTGTGAGAGTGTGTGTGCTGCAGATACGGGCATCATGCCCCATTGTGAGAGTGGTTGTTAAGTGAATACGGGCATAGTGCCCCGTTGTGAGAGTGTGCGTGCTGCAGGTATGGACATCGTGTGACTCTGGTCATTATGGTTTGTGATGGAAGCAGACATTGTCCAGATATCATATCCCATCATGAGAGTGGCTTGTTATAGGAGGAAGGAAATGCTTATGGAAGCATGTCTGGGGTTCTCTCTCTCTCCGGTTGTCAGGGTGTCATCGCCATAATGACTTGATATGCTGTGGTCCCGTCATGGTGACTCAGGATGCTGTGGCACAGTTATGACGACATGGAATGTTATAGCATAGTTACAGTGACTCGGGATGTTGTGGCGTAGCCCTAATGCCTCGAGATGCTGTAGCATAGTCATAGTGACTGAGAGTACTATGGTGGAGTTGGAATAGGTTGATGTTGGTTGAGGTACTCCTCCTCTCATAGTGAGGTTCCTGGTGATGATGATAATGCTCTGTCCTCTTCTCATAGGATTTCTGATGATAGTGTTCCATTCTCCTCTTCTGTGAGGTTCCTAAGCGTGATGTTCTGTCTTCCTCTTCTGTGAGGTTTCTAAGCGTGATGTTCTGTCTTCCTCTTCTGCAAGGTTTCTAAGTGTGATGTTCTGTCTTCCTCTTTTGTGAGGTTTCTAAAGGAATAGTCCTAGGTATGTTTGGTGGTTAAAGGGGTCTTGTTTGCAGGTTGATCATATAGATCTTTGTAAGGGGAGTTGTTAGGGAAAATGAGTGGTGGTACTCCTTATCCATAGCAGGAGTAGGTAGATAGTCTGATGCAGGGAATTCTAGACAGTGTGGTGGACCTTGAGGTAATGTTTTATAACACTAACCAGGACAATGAACCCCTTCCTGAATTCCATGTCTGATACTGGGCCTTCTGCTTCCATTGCCACCACCTCAGCCATGACAAACCCCACTGCAGGTGCTACACATGCTCCAAATGCAACTGAATCACCCCTGGGCATACTCTTGGGAACTGCATCTGGGAATATTGCACTTTGAAAAGGCAGGTTCCTCATACTGGATGGAGCTCAACCAACTTGTCTGACGAAGACCATCATGTACCCCCCTACCTAAGAGGCAGGCCCCAAGGATTACACATAAAGTTCAGCAAAGGAACCTCCCCTCACCCCCAACCCTTGCCCTTATCCTTGTTCTGTCCCATTTCTACTTCCTGTCTCTGGTCTCCACCCCCTCCTTCAAAAAAGACTAACATGACTGGAGTTTCATTATCTCCTAAACCCCTGGTAGTCATCTTTACCCCTCTTGACCTATGACACTGTCCCCCAACCTTGATGAATCCAGCAACTTGAAATCCTTGTCTCCTGCTCCCTGGCCAGACACTCCTCACTCCAAAACTTCTTCCACAACCAACCCTCCCTCTCCTGTGGAAACCCCTCCCACTTCCTTTTACAATCCAGCCAAGATTCCCCTCCTGAAGGAACTCGAATATCCAACTGATCACATCTCACATCCCACTGGTTATCCTACCTGGAAATCTTTGTGCATGTGGGTGAACATCAAACAAGATAGACCAGGCCCAATCACCAACTATGAACTCTATGACTGTGGACTGCGGGACTGATAAGTTGAAGCTCAGAGATCTTCAAGGATAACAGGGGGGTAATGTTACAATTTCTTCATTCCTAGTTCCCACCATACCATGATCATGTCTTTGTCTTCCTTTTCTTGGACCATCTTTTCTTTTTGCAATGACTCATTCCCTTCACATCATCATCAGCCAATTACTCATTCCCCTTTTATCATCATCAGCCAATTACCTCATCCCCTTTAGTCACTACTGGCCAATAGTTCACTTGCTTCATCATCACTTACCTTCCTCCACTGACTCATATCCATTCTTTGACCTTCTATGACCTTCCTTTCAATTACCAATATAAGATACCCCAATGGTATATAAATCCAGCAGAACTACCCATGTTCCTTAGCTAGTTCTTTCTTAGGAATACACCTGGTTCTCCCATTGAACCTAGTGGCTGGCTCCCTTAGTCGCCTTCCTCCATTGAACCTCTAGTCTCTCACTTTCCTTCTCCTCACTAGAAGGTTGACAGCTCCTCAGTCCCTTCAAATCTCAGAATGACTCTCATTGTCACCTCCCTTCTCATTGCTAGAAGGTCAACGGTCCTCAATTCCTTAGTTGCATCACCAAAGACATTCCTCAGGAACCCTTGTCACTCCCAAAGCTCTATCTAAGGCTATGCTCGCTTCTACCTGGGTCAAGCATAACAGACTTCAGCAAAGCATAGGCTGGAAGTTGCATTGTTCCAGACTGTGCTCCTCAAGAGCTTTGTCTCAACATGTTCACTCTCTCCAATCCTAATTCTCTCCATCTGTCTGTTTCTCTTCTGCAGTACTCTATCTCTAATGTACCTACTCTTCTCAATTCTGGATCTACTCATTGTTTTATAGACTCTGCTTTTGTAAAAAAGCATAATATTCCTACCTACTCTGTTCCTCTGATTCTCCTTCATCTCTTCAACAGATCCTCTTCCACTTCCATTTCCTCTGCTGTAGACCTAATACTTTCCTTTGCTATGGGCAAGACCACCTCTGATACATTCTATGTAACCTTGTTGGATTCTTCATGCTCACTAGTACTAAAACATTGCTGGCTTGCCTGCTACAATCCGTTGATTAACTGGACTACAAGCAGCATCACTTTCCAAGCTTCTAGCATAGGAATGCCAACCCCAACATCAGACTCTGTCCCTCTGAAATTGAACTCTGAGACACCCTCTTTCCAGAGTTTCCTGGAAACAACCCCCACAGATTTGCCCAAAGCCCCCAGACTTCAATGCCCACCCATCTCTTTTGTCAATGCTGCTGCTTTCAAACATGCATGCAAGTTAGAAGGCTCAGTCCAGTTTGCCCTCTCCCTCTGCTCTCTCTCTGCTCATTCCACTACCATTGCTAACACTGACACTTCCAAGGAACCCATAGATCTCTTTGGAGTTCCTCCAGAGTATTATGATTTCAAAAATGTCTTCAGCAAAAAGAAGGCTGATACACTTGTGCCTCATTGGCCTTTCAATCTGAAGATTGAGCTGGAGGAAGGTGCAACACCTCCGATAGGAAAGTTGTATTCCATGTCCCCCACTGAAAAACAGTCTCTCCAAGACTTCCTAGATGAACACTTGATGAACAGCTTTATCTGCCAATCATCCTCCCCTCATGCTGCCCCCATTCTCTTTATCTGAAAGAAAAACGGCTCACTCCAATTATGTGTTGACTTCCAAGGACTC
>JBBPTE010000548.1:0-15869 GCA_038093935.1 Tylopilus cf. pallidocervicolor | reverse complement strand
TCTCTATGCCATTTTGTACTTTCTGCGCCGGCATCTCTCTGGCATGCGAAGCTTTTTGACAGACCCTCACATTTTTCTTGTGGATTCAAGGCAAGGGATTTCCCCACCTGTCTATATAATTTTCAAGTTTCGATGTGTTGAACTTCACGAACTATAGACCTCACACCGAAAATGTTTGCAACACTGGTGCAGTGATAGTATGACCTACCACTGCTCAGTTCACGAAATGACGATGGTGATGGTGATTATATTACGACCGATGCCCTTGCTTATGGTCTTATATCAGCGGACCGAACCGATCCATGGTATCATGAGTACCTAGGGCTGACCCATTGGTTTTGCACTTTCTGATCGAAGCTTCGCTCCCGTTATTTCGGGCTCTAGGGCTCCATAATGAATTGTATGAACTACATCCGCCTACGACTAGATCCACCCTGCATGGCAACTGCCAAGACCCCATGTCAGCAGTTTCAAAGAAACTTTGCTACGCGTTTCAAAAAATTTTCGCACATTGTGTCACGGCGTCTAGGACCCGCACAGTGGAACTTTTCTGCGCTGTAATCCCGACTTAGTTATTACCGTAAGGTGTCCAATTTTGAGCTCGGTCTAGGGACTTGGCCGATGCTGACGGCATCCTGTAGCGTTACCCTGAAATGAGACGAGATGGTGGTCAGCGACAGCGGCCACAGGTCGGCTCAGCTTTATGTTGAAGTGATTAAGCTAAGATTAGAACATACCTACTACCGTTCAGTAAAGTGCTGACCCTGTCTATATCGTGCTACCCCACAATGGCATTCATAAGGTGTCACCACAACTGAACTGAGCTCATGGTGGGCCGAGAATTGAGTATTTATCAATAGAATGGGCACTCTGAAATATTTCCCTAGGCAGGGGACTTTTTGGTAAGTAGAATCAAGCGACTCACCGCTATTGCGCGAGTTCAGCGCTCAGCATCCAGCTTTCGCTCTGGGGGCTACCGAGTCGTACGTGAATTTCAATTTGTCCCGGTCGTGACTCGCGTGGCCGAGATGCCCCATAATGGTAGTCAGTGATCGCTACCCGATCATAACCGTTTGCCTTGTTTCGATCTACAACGGCTGACGTGCGAGAGACGACTGTGCGGGCCCGCCAAGACGAACATGGCTGACCTGTGCAGCCTCACTACAGCCACCAACAACCAAAAAGACAGCTTCTGGGCCAAAGCAAAGAGGAATGACCCGACTCAAAACGCATCCTATCCGAATCAGCCCACCTACTCTGGACCGCATGAATGGCGGCCACACCTCCACCTGCACCGCAGTCACTACAAAATCACTACACCTCCTGTGAAAACAGGGCGTGCGTAAGAGCATTTTCTTTCGGACCGGTCGCCTTCCTAGACGTCGGCCTGGGTGTTTTATGTAGAGCTAGTTCTGTCGGTCGCTACATAATCAATATACAGTATACACTTGTCCAGAAAAGGGACATGACTGACCGCCAATGTACTTCTTGTATGAGATAAGTTTACATGGGGTACGTTGAACTTGGTGCTCGCGAGGACCTAGCCCAAATTATTTTAAATCGCCGCAAGCAGGTTGGTGGCGGACTTGGATCGCCTACAAGCCAAGCTTTCGTCAATCTATCGATCTGCAACTTGATCTGCTCACCGCCGTAATCATCGGTATACCCGATCCGATTCCTGGGTTTTTTCATCCGATTCCATCGTAGAATTCCAGGGTGATAGGTCAATCACTTCTCTCCGATTTCGCGCACTCATCATGGATTAAGACGCTAACACAACCCGACAATCAGTACAGTTGTTGTGCAGCCATGTCGGCACTTGTAAAGGATGTCCTCGTCGTAGGATGTGGTGCGATAGGTTCCATCTGTATGGCCCGATCCACATAATTCCGACCGCGCCCAAGATTGACGCACTCTTCAACACCAGACTCTCATATTCTCAAACGCAGTGGTCTGGCACGCGTGACCGTTGTGGCTAGAAGCAACTATGACGCCATTCGAGGTGAGTAGTAGAGCTCGAGGACCGCTGTGTTAGAGTAGGCCATTTGTCTAAACGGGACGATGCCGTTTGGCGACATGAACAGAACACGGTATAAACATCCAAAGTGAGAAATACGGAAACATTCCGGCATGGCGACCAGATCGATGTACGTAGACCTCAAGTCACATCCATCGGTCCATTCAGCTCATACCTTCCTATACTTGATAGTGGTCAAGTCTGTCCCAGAAGCTGCGGATAGACAATACTCTTACGTCGTACTCACCACAAAAGCTATACCAGAAATTGCGACGACCCCGTCTGTACTCAATGCGCTCTTGTCATCACCTTATACGGATAAGCATACCCAGCCGACATACGTGTTATTGCAAAATGGTCTCGGCGTCGAACGAGATTTATACGACTGCATAAAGGACCTTCGCCAGGGGTACCCCAAGATCATCAGCACTGTCGTATGGATCGCAGCGAACCTTGTAGGAAAGAATCAAGTGTCACATAACTACTTTGTAGGTATTTGAATTTGCTGCATCCGGCTCGACCGACTGGCACTTAATCCTGTTCTGACAGGATAGGGTGACGCTTGGCATGTATAGGCATGGAGATCATCTGACGACATCTAACACGAAAGAGGAATCTGCAATCCTGTGTGATTTCGGTGACATGTTGGAAGCGGGAGGCACAGAATTAACTATCGTGCCAGAAATTCAGCGCCACAAGTTTGCTAAGACGTTCTGGAACGTCGCCTTCTCGTCTTTTTCGACACTTACGAATTCACCCCTAACAGCGATGTTCCGATCGCCACCACCCCCACCAGAAAGTACCGATAATGGGTATGTGCACATCTACACACCATATGTGGCGCCAATTACGGAGCGGTTCGTGCGCGAAGAAACGTTACCGGTGCTGCAATCGATCTTGGATGAAATGATTGCATTAGGTCAGTCCGAAGTCAGCTCTGTCCATGAGTGCTTCCATGCTCATATTCCCCAACTAGGCCGTGCAATGGGTTGGCCAGACGAGGAGGGTGGTCTCCCGTCCCACTTGGCATCCGGGACGATTTCAAGAACAGCTGCTCTGCACCGCAGTCCCGAGGCAAACCAGCTTCCTAGTATGCTTCATGACTATAGAAGTGCGAGTCCCATCGAGGTTGAGGTTATTTTCGGTGCAGTCGTGAGGATGGCGCGTGAGAGGAACGTTCCAGTGCCGGTAAGCTTCAGCTGGCGTGAATTCTCGGCGGTATCAGATGGGCTGATGCATTGCTTAGCGTATCGAGACATTGTATGCACTGTTGACCGTGATACAAAACCAGATCCTGGGAGGGTTCAAGGTGCCAATGAACTGATAATAATGGTACCGTGTTCATTAGACGGTAGTTGCACGCTAAGGCGTAGTTAAATCGAGTCTTTGTAACCTCTAAGTCACGTGCAAAACCGTGTATGTGGAGAAGCGGGGCTCGAAGTTGACATGTCTTCCCTCGATCTGGGGTGGATCCGAAATATCGACAACGAGTGCTTCGAGATGCCCTTCTCATCTGCATCTAAGGCGAAACTCTGTTTCTATCCACACCATTCCGCTGTCCAAGGAACCGACTGCACCGTCACGCTCGGTGAATCATCCTGATCGATGATGTTTGCGATCTATCGCCGATATCGTATCCTAGACATAGACTTATTCCGATTCGATTCTTGCAGAGTGCAGACCAGAGAAGAAGATAAGCAGATATCCATGCGCTCACCGGGGTCGGGGACAAGTTAGGACGTGTTTAGCACACTTTGGTGCTTGGACATACTCGTCCGTTGGTAATACCCACTGTCTCTTCCGCCTCTGGTTTGCTGATTGTGTGTAGTCTTCTCGAAGCGTTAATGTTGACTGTACTATTCGGCAAGCTCTCGCAGAGAATGGTTGTCTGCCCAGCACATTTTGCTAAAATGCCAAGCTTAGGTAAGATAAGATAAGATAATGCCAGCGCCTATGAGGATCCAAGGCAGTTGTGGAAATTACTGTCCAAGTTGAGCCACATGGCACACAGCATCAACGTAACGGGGGAAACGCGGAAGAAGCGACACGCAGCGTCAACAAGACGAAGGAAACGAAGAAGTGACAAGACCTCTCTTGCATCCACATCCTTACATTCTCTGCCCTAACGATGAGCAACAGAGGACGTGGTTTCGACCGAGGAAGAGGTGGCGGACGCGGTGGTCGAGGAGGTCCCCCTCCACCTTTTCGGGGTGGTGATCGTGGCGGTAGAGGATTTCATGACCGTGGTGGGCCCAGAGGACGCCCCCGGGGAGGGTATGTGCTTCGCATGTCTGACGAGGTACTGGCAAACATTTCCCTCTAGTGTCTTCATGCGTGGACAACGCGCAGAAATCGACCGACGTATCGCAGATAACTCGGACAAGGCACTCGTCGCAACATTTGCATCACGATCAAGCAATGGTCCTGACAGCATGCCCTTGCGCCCGGACTTTGGGACGGACGGAAAGGAAATCAAACTTCGCACTAATTTCTTTCCTGTGCGAGTGCCTAAAGGGCCCTTGTACGAGTATGATGTAACCATTACGCCTGCAGCTGGAACTGCCGCTCGACGTGTAAAACGGCGGATCTACCAGCTTGCCGAGCAAACAACAACATGGAAGCAAGCCAACATGACGGGCAGAGTGGCACATGACAACAGCGCTAAACTCATTTCTTCGTTTCTGTTACCCCAGCCCCTGGCAATCAAGGTTCCATATTACGACGAAGATGAAAGTGGTCCTCCCCAGAAGGGGGGCAAGGAGTACACGCTAACGATCAAGTTCATTCAAGAAATTGACATGTCAAATCTCATAAGGTGCCCGTCCAATGTCTTGCGCTTTTGAATTGCACCTTGACCTGCAATCAGCTATCTGTCAGGTCAAGCACAATTTCGAAATTACGATGCTTTTCCCGTCATTGCTGCCTTGAACCTTATCCTTGCGTCTACCCCGGGGAGGACGGGTATCATGGTCGGCAGAAATCGGTATTTCTTCCGGGCTGCGGCTGAACCATTCAAGCTCGGTGGTGGTCTCGAGGCATGGAAAGGATTCTATTCATCGGTCCGGCCAGCCTATAAGCAGCTAATGGTGAATGTTAACGTTTGTACGACGGCCTTTTACACTCCTGGTAACCTGGCGCGTGCGATGCTGGAGTTTCGGGATTCCACGTTTGGTGCACGAATGGAAGTCTTCTGCAAGAGCGTAAGAATCAAGACTACACATCTGGGATATCGGAAGACCGTGAAGAAGCTTGCACGCCACACTGCGAGGTCATATTCTTTTGACACTCCTGAATATGGCCGCGTCACTGTAGAGGAATATTTCAAGCGCAGTAAGTTTACCTGTGACACCGTGCACTTACATTATTTGAACATTTTCCTTCAAGAATACAACATTCGGCTGCAGCACCCTGATTTGCAACTCGTAGACGTCGGTGGACAGAAGACGAACTACTTGCCCGCAGAAGTTTGCGAAATACTTCCGGATCAACCATTCCGTGGAAAACTCACAGACGACCAGACTGCTACAATGATCACTGTCGCTTGTCAGCCCCCTAACGTGAATGGGGATGCAATCGTCAACCAGGGTCTTAGTCATCTCGGACTGAAGATGGCTGGGCCAGAGCTTCAGTCTTTCGGAGTGAACATTGGTCCGGACATGGCCGTGGTCCCTGGGCGCATCTTGCCCAAACCTGGAATCGGATACCGGTCCGGTCCTGCTTCGATCGACGAGAAAGCCTCTTGGAATCTCAGAGGGGTCAAGTTTGCAGCTGGTGCGCGCTTGGAAAAGTGGACAGTTCTTGTGATTAAGGATTCTACACGAGATGAATTCGCCGGCAATTCAGACCCGGACCTTCACCAGGTCGTGGCTGGCTTTCGCAACATGTGTAATGTAAGCGGAATGCAAGTCACTGCCGATCCGACCTATGCTACAGCACAACTTCCACGCAAGAATCAATCCGACCCCTTGAGACGTGCGGCCATTGAAACCATCCGAAATACACTTCTGACCGTCAAGCCAAAGCCTAGTTTACTCTTTGTCATGTTGGCCAGCACGGACAAGGCCATATACGAGGGCTTGAAACACCTTTGCGACGTTTTCCTAGACGTGGCCACTGTCTGCGTTCAGTCGTCCAAGATTCGCAAGAGCAGTCCGCAATACTTTGCGAATGTGGCGTTGAAAGTCAACATGAAAATGGGTGGCATTAATCACAAGTTGGACCCAAACAGCTCGAGATGGTTGAATAGCGCACCCACGATGATTGTCGGCATGGATGTCACACACCCAAGCCCAGGTAGTGCTGTGGGGACTCGTAAGGATATTCCTCTCTTCGCCGTGTATCTCCTATGACATGCGATTGTGTATTAGCGTCCATTGCAGCCGTCGTTGCGAGTGTTGACAACAATTTTGCGCAATATCCGACGAACTTGGAGATTCAAGAATCCAAGAAAGAGGTATCAAGCACCGGTCTATGTCTTTCCTTTACTGACTTACGCTTTGGAAGATGATTACGAAGCTCAAGGACATGATGGTCGATCGCCTGAAGCTCTTCCAGAAGAAAAACAGCGGAAAGCTTCCTGAGCGTATTCTGGTGTATCGTGATGGTGTTTCTGAGGCATGTCTCATCGCCCCTTCCTTTTCAGTGGTCTCATCTTTTGAAGGGTCAATTTAACATTGTGAGGGAGGAGGAACGACCTCTGATGTTCGAGGCATTCAAGACCTTCAGCACTCCCAAGGTACAATACAGGCCAAAATTGACCATCATCATCTGTGGCAAACGCCACCATACACGCTTTTATCCCACCGAGGAAGACAGTGCCGCAGGGGATGGAAACCCGCGTCCAGGCACCGTGGTTGATCGTGGCATCACCGCGATATACGATTTCGATTTCTTCTTACAAGGTCAGCAGTTCATTCCCGACCTTGAACATTGCCACTGAAACCGGATATAGCACACGGTGGGTTGCAAGGTACTACTCGCCCCACTCATTACTATGTGGTCCACGACGACATTGGTTTCAAGGCAAATGAAATCCAGGGGCTTACCAATGCCCTTAGCTATATGTTTTCTCGCGCTACAAAGGCTGTGAGTCTGGTGTCCCCCGCTTATTATGCGGACGTTGCCTGCGAACGTGGAAGGTGCTATTTGCGAAAGCTTTTCCATGGATACGCTGGCGACGGGACGACGGTTAGTGGCACAGGAAGTGGAAGTGCCGCGGAACAAGATGTCATCAGAGAAGCAGAGAGGTTATGGGGTGGAGGCGTCTCCAAGCCTGCTCTCAAGGACACTATGTTTTACCTTTAAGTTCCCTTGCTGACCTTTGAGGGGCAAGAATTTTTCTTGTATCGGATCAGTCTCCTCGGATAACGTACTTACAAATGTCGCTGATATGCTTGCTAGTTCCACAATATCTACGTCTCGGCCCTAGTCATCATTTAGCATATGTTGATTTATTCTTGTTTGACTCAGGAGTACTCCGTAAATAAATGGATGTGCTGTAGGCTGTGACTGGTCTCATCGAGTAGTGGTGACTAACCCGTGCATGTTGCCGGCCACCTGAATCCCCTCCAGTGGAAAAACAATGACGAACTTCTTGGACCTATTTAGTGTATTGTGATGATTCTCTTGTAGCCCCTTTCTTTTAACGATCACTTCTTCTGTAGGGCCGATTCAACATTATCAGAAAGGACCCCTGCCGTTTCAACAGACGCGACAGACGGTGACAGCAACTTGACATTTTGCTGATGACCTGAGGCTTTCAGGTTTCAGGGTATTCGGTAATTCGGGTCAATAGTACAAGTCCAAAGTTTGAAACTAGTGATTATCATGTATGGCAAACGCCGCTGCAGGGATGGAAACCCGCTACAGGTACTGCAGTTGATCACACTGACTCTACGAGCATAGGTTCTCGATTTCTTGTTGCAACGCCGGCGATTATTTTTCAACCCTGAACATCGCCACTGAAACAAGATATAGTACCTAGCATGGTTGCATGTTGTTGCGAGGCACCACACTCAATCAATATCAGTATTGCTGTGTGCTATGTCATGATGAAATCGGCAGGGGTGAGTCTTGACATGTTCCCCCTTATTTTGTTGTCACCTCTTGTAAACATGAACTTCGGAGAGGTACGGAGTCCTGTTGTTTCAGATCAATCTACATGATGTGCACACGTGTCGCTGAGTTTTCACCAGTTCCTCCCCAGTGTTGTACAGTATTTTTCTGTTGAACTCCTCTGGCCGAAGACTATTCGTCTGTCAATGGATATTATCGTTCGGTAGTCATGTCTCTTCGAGTCTTTGTGCAAGTAAAGTGTAATGGCATGTGCCGTCGCAGCGAGGAGATCGACCTAACGTAACCTAGCACAAAGCAGGAAGCGTTGGTATTTCTATAGGACGGGCCCTGGCATCCTGCTGTGCATCTCGAATCGGTTTCCGTGCATTCAACCTGTTATAACAGAATCATGTTCACCCAGGCATGTCATAGCTGAACACGCGCTTACTCACACAGCGAGCATGGAGTTCACATATGCTATGGAGGATCGGTAAGTCAGCCTTAATAAGAACACAAATAAGTTTACATTTGCTCAATATTACACCGGGGGCCGTCGTCAGGAA
Organism: Tylopilus cf. pallidocervicolor; assembly: GCA_038093935.1. Taxonomy (NCBI): domain Eukaryota; kingdom Fungi; phylum Basidiomycota; class Agaricomycetes; order Boletales; family Boletaceae; genus Tylopilus; species Tylopilus cf. pallidocervicolor. Next base: position 7,235 of record JBBPTE010000548.1, on the reverse strand, counting down.
TTCACCAAGCACGCGATGCTGTATGAAATACTAGACAGCCGGATCAGTCATGGACACCTGGCCAATTGGCAAACCCACCATGACCACCATTGCTACTGCGTTGATACTATACATCGGATTGAATACAGAAGGGTCATTGAATTTAGGATCACAATGTGGGCCGAGACTTACAACGTAAATAAACCCATCTCCACAGACACGATGAGCAATTTCTTGACGAAACTCTCTCTCCTATAGCGAAAACAATGAAATTTCTACATTTGAATAAAAAGGGGATTGTACCGAATGCATGCTGGCCTTAAATAATACATCACAGAGAGCGTGATGACAGTATCGCAGACAGCACTCGCGACCGAAGAGAGCGGCGCATACTACAGGGTTTGTTAATTTGCAGAGTAGAGACCTGAAATGTTGTAGTGCACCCTTGTGGAGAAGAGGACAGTATTGATTGGTGTATAGACGCTGCTCAAGGATCATGAATCAAACATAGGGGGGTGCGATGTTTTTGGCACAAACGCTTCAACGACAACCACTGTATTTGATTTAAAAAAAAAGGAATCAGACTAGCAGATACGGGAGAAAGGTGACGTACTCGAGCCAAATACTGTGAAAAACTTCAGTTGGCACTTTCAGTGATAACAAGCCTGTAACACACCTAACTGAAGAGTCGTAGAAGCAAGCTATAAAAGATTCAGCTTAACCCTTTCCCACATGAAGATAACATACCACTGCCAATGTGACTGTCACGTTGTGATTACTGACTTTGGCGAAACGTTATGAGGAAAACGAAGTGTTTGGGATCAATGGACTTACTTATCCAGACTCTATGAGCATAAAAACTGAAGAAAATATCATGTAAATAGTCCGAAAACCTCAAAACAGGTGTCATACACTTGAACCATGAACGTGACAGAGTACTTGGAGCATTGAGTTTTCCTTCATTTTGCATTGTTAAATCACTCACAACCAGCGAGATGGCTACCTTTGAGTTATCATCAGAATACGAAGAAGTTAAGCCGGGCTGCCAACTTACAATTTCTATCCTAGAAGAGTTACAGAGGGTTGGAATCGTGAATGCACAGGCCAAAAGTATTCACAACTTACCATGAAACGTAATTAGAACACGTCGGAGTGTTCATGCGACAACTGACCAAGACATGGTAGAAGCTTGTCACCGAGGTGAAGAAATGTGCGGTGTCAAGTGCGCTGACATCAAAAACATAAAGGGTGACGATGCAGCGAGGCCGCCGCCACGGGATTTGAAACTCACGCGACAATGTGCACCTGGATCACACTAACTTGTCATCTCTCGGGACGCCATAAATGTCCCACCTACCTGAAATTTTATGATAACTGGGTCGCATTGAAATGCCCGCAAGTAAAATACGAACTGGCAAATTTCGACGCCGTATAAACTGCATTTATGGTTAAGTTCAACCAGCTCCTGTGTCGGAGCTAGCCATGGTAACATACAACATTGCAATGGCAAGACCTAATAAGAGCATTTACCATTAAGTGCTGATGCCCTGTTCTACAAAGGAATAGACACGTACCAATGTACCCTGGACCCCACATGATGGTGAACGGGTAGCTTGGAACATCCATCACTGAGCCCAAAGTGTGATTGCGATACGATAATAGCAAAAGTGACGGAGTTAGCCACGGAGGTCGTTGAACTGCCGCTGACAGTTATACAATGCAAACTAAAATTCCTTTCAGCCGGAGATACTTATAACTTGGGGACTCAGTTTGGGGAATAAAAACGACCCTTAGACCACGTTGTGTACTATGTATGCAGCAGATGGGCGTGAAGCCTTTATAATTGAGGTGTACCTGATGAAATTCTGTTATGATATAAGTTACGACGCACGGAGCTCGACAAATTGGAACGGACAAGTAAATGACGATAAATAGCCTAACGGCTGATGCGTACCGACCTACATAGAATTGATCTCACCCAAGATACGAAGCTATATATAATGTTCATCGAGGATCACTCTGGCGTGTGAGGTGCCATTTTCCATCATGATGTATGTTACTAAACCCTCCAGAGGGGCTGTTGAGTTGAATATGATAGAGCGAACACCTCTGCCCCATCCGGGGCTACTATATCCACCGTACCTGAACACGGGGAAAATTGAATATTCCAACAGGACGACCAACGGAGGACATACCCCGAATGTTTATCGAAGCAAAAAATCACACTATAAGTTGGCTCACGGGCGCACCATTCGTTTCCATGGTCTGGTAATTCGATCAAACCTGGTACTGTTTGAACATCTAGAGAATTTACCGTGGCCAGAGATAACAGCTCGTAAGTTCTTCACGTAAGTATTTAATGAGTGCCAAAATTCATTGTCTTTGCCAAGCCATGCAGGCTCAAGCGAGGCTTGAGTGGAACCCTGCCCCAATGTATCCGCTTAATCGAAAAAGGTCACTCTGGTCATCTAAAACGTAAAGCGGACAGGGACCCACCATTCAATCCAGGGTTGGTGGAACCATTCAAACCTTGTTGAACAGCCTGGATAACGTGTCTATTGTTGTCACCAAACATTGACCCCAAACACAACAAGAAAGCACCTACGGAGGTATGTGCACAAAGGCGAGTGCACTTCGTTGCTCTGGCGGTCCCCAGATGGTGTTCATCCTCTCTGTCTCACTTTGGATCCATGTAGCGACACTCGAGTCTACCCAGTCAGGCATATGGGTGCCGTTCGTGAACAATCCGCCTGAGTACGGATGAGTATATTTGAGCCCGCGTCGCCGCCATGCATGCATACCTCGTGAATCAAAGAACCATAAGACCAATACAGGAGTATGATCTGAAAAACAGAAGACTACTATGGGGTTCGATTGAAACCTAGCAGTGTTGGTTTACCTGTGATGTTCTCATAGACGGGAACCCAGTAATTCCCGGGTCCACCAGCGCCACCTACTCCAAGTGGAGAAAATCGTGTATAGCTCAAGGGAGATATCGCTATTTCTCGAGAGATCTCTTCAGTGCGTGTAATGTTGATGTCGCTATCATGATTCTGTAGGTTTAGGTCGACGTTAGGAAAGATGGAAAAAAGAAGCTAGCCAGTACTGACCCCAGAAGTGGAAGAAAAGGGAACCTTCGCTGCGTTCAATGGGCGCACTATTTCATCGATCAAGGACGAAGAATTCTCGCGAAACGTATCTATGTAATAGGTCAGAATTAATGAACAGAGGCCCGACCGACTCACTTTCACCCGTGATGAGATCACCATTGATCACGCTGCCAAATGATGGTTAGCGCCATCCGACGAGCCTATCGCCGTGTCTTACACATAATCGGGCGCCTCTATCTTCAACAGCTTCTCCATCAACGCAGTCGTGTTGACGTCCTGCTCTGGCCCCCAGGAGTCCCAAGGGTTCTCTCCAAAATGAACATCAGAGAAAATGGTTAGTTTGAAGGAACCATTTTCATTGAAGGTGATTCGAGGCTTGTCAGGGTAAGGTTCCAGTCCAAGCGACCTAAGGGACGGCGAAAGTTGGGTTTGTTCGTGTACTAGGTGAGTCAATGGGGCACGCGGGAGAGAGCGACCCAACTCGGCACCTCGATCACGGTTGATCGCACACGCGTAGATACAAGGAATAAGGAAACATGTCACCGCAAGTCGCATGACAGACATCGACATCAACAGTTGCTGCTCACAGCCAACATTGACGCCGTGCTACTGGCGAAACACTATGGCCGGGTTCGCACGCCGCACTTGGAAGCTACTCTGTTTGCGCCAGGTAATCACCGCAACTGAGATGAATACATTAGTGTTGATTGAGAGCCCAATATGATCTTGTTCCAAGCTATGTTGACTACGGAGAAAGACTCCTCTCCAGGGTGAGCGCGCCAGAAAGGACGTCACGAACAGATCCATCGTCCCTGTCCGAGTGGAAGATCGGAAACTGCGGGCGTGAGCTTATCACCGTAGGTGTACCCGATGTACTGCTCCGCTACCAAAACAGTCAGAAACAGCCCCTGTTCATGCAGTCCAACAATGCAGCGAACAAGAAAAGGATGTTTGCCCTAGCTATCGCGCAAGAAAACACCAACCCACGACAATGTACTAATTCAGCACCACGCGAACGTGAACAAGTCTGCAGGAAGACAATTGGTACACTCGCGGGTCGTTTGATACATCTTGGTTCGAGTGTATGATACAGCAGCTTTATGACACATTACAGAACCCGACTATTAAGCAGAGGTTGGAAGACTGGCCGAAATTTGGGATATTGTAAAAAGGACTAGGCGAAAGCGAGTGGCAGTAAAAAGGAGAGCCGAAATATCAGTTACTCAGTGGCGTTTCTTCTTCTACCTTGAGCTTCTTAGAGCTTTGACCATCTCGGTCAACAAAGACGGCAGACTCGTCGGATTCTTCCGTTGCTTCTCGTTTCTTGGCGTAAAAGAAGTGTTGTTGCGTTTCGTGTGCCCAATCCGTGATGCCAGAGGGACCTTCGTGGGTGATGAGCACTCCGAGACGCATGGTCCAGTAGACAAGGACGACAATCCCCGTTGTGAAACTCGTGACTATGAAAAGCGACCATAGCATGAAGACTAAACAGGTCACTGTATGCGCGATAGACAGTCAGGTAATGGAAGCCCAGTTGAAGTGAATGGCTGCATACCGAGAATCACCTCAATGCTGATGAATGCAATCGCCGCAGAGATGAGTGCAAGGAATACGATAGAGGAAAAGGTGAATATGGTAAGACCGCTACGAAAAGAGCCATGAATGGATTGCGTTTCCTATCGCGGGTCAACGCACATGAAGGACAACAAAGGAAGCGCAGAAAGACCAGCAAAGATGGACAAGAAAGTCTGTGGAAGCATTTATACATGTCGAGGCACGCGGAAGGGGAAGAGTACCATTGTGATTGGTTTTTCTTTGAACTTGAGGGAGGCATAATGCACGATGGGCTGGGCGTAGTCCTGCTCGATCCTGAATCGTCATGAGCGTCGTTGGGGATGCAAGCAAACAGCACTTGCAGGTCGGCATACTGTCTGACGATGGCGGCGCTTCTCTGGAAGTAGCTGGAAAGGCTCTCCTCCACACCAGGGTATTCGCCCGTGTTCGCGTCCATGTCGGTGGTGGAACGAAAGAGATATCACGTGCGTATATCCGACTTGGACCGCGACTCGATGAGCGGTCGCAAGCTCAACGCCGACGAGCTCAGGCTCCATCAAGTAGCCCTTGCAAAAAACGAAAAGGTGCAATCCAAATATCTCCCGTACGACCGACAATCGCTCACAACAGACCGTAGACGCTGTCGATCAAGGATGCCGAGAAACTCATACCAGACGCGACTGCCCGCACGACGGCGATCAACTTTTTGCTCGGGGCGGTGCGCGATGCTTGCTGCGTGCGTTACAAATGGGATGACACGTTTGCAGGGCATGTTCAAAGTCATGACGAGCTCGGGTGGTGTCACCGCTTTCCGTGCCGTGATGAAGAAGGAGATGGATGTGTGCGTTCTCAACCGTCCTGTGGTTCGCGTGCCTTGACACGGATTCTCTTTCTCTAGAAAAAAAGATATGAGTGGGGAAGAGGCTATGGTACTCAGCCATATCCAAGCCTCTGGAAACGAAGGCATGCTTCTCGATCACGCGTAGACGAGTGCTCACGTACCCAACAGGTATTTGGACCAAGCACCTCAAAGCCAAAACTGAACTACATCAAACCGTGATCGACCGCTGCTTGAAGTCTCTCGTTCAAAAGCAGCTAGTAAAATCAATCAAAGCAGTACGCGTATGTCCCGTTTTCCGTTCGTCTCGTCAACTCGAGTCACCGATCGCCTCTCGTCAAGCACCCAACGCGGAAAATATACATGCTTGCGCATCTGGAGCCGTCTGTGGAGCTGACTGGCGGGCCTTGGTACACGGACAATGAGCTCGACACTGAATTTATCAAACTTTTATCGACTGCATGTCTACACTACATACGTGATCGTGTGCGTGCACCCATTTCCTCATGACATTAGATATCTCTGACGATAAACATGCCAGTCATTCCCAAAGCAATCAGGAAAGCGCTCATCCGACAGACAGCAACGTCTTTACGCGATAGGTGCCGCACCTTCTTACCCTTCTGCGCAACAAATACAACACTTTTTAAGCAAAAGCAAAATAACGGAAACAGAATTAGGCGTAGAACATGTAGAGATGCTTCTTCGTGTTCTCGAGCTCGACGGGGAGATTGAAAAGGTATTCTTTGATACCATCGCACCTTCGTGCCTTTACTCATTGTGACGTAGATACCTGCATTCGCGGTATCTGCATGGGATCCAAAGGCAGGGTCTGATGCTGACTCTAGTTCGAGTTCCGGAGACAGTGACGAGGAGCGCTCTGGCTCTAACAAACGCAAGCGGAGTTCCTCAAAGAGTAAGAGTAAGGAATCCAGCAAGCGAAGGCGGCGGCGAGTGAGCGACTCCGATGACAGTGATTCGGACGCGGAACGTTCGAGTAGCAAGAAGAAAAGACGTTCGCGGAAGGATGATAGCGACGAGAATACTGATGAACCAAGGTTGATGAAGAAACGCAGGCGCAAGTCTAAGAAGGACGATGGCTCGGATTCGGACTCAGATTCCGAAGAATCGGAGGAGGAAAGTCATAAGAAAAGGAGACGAAAGGGAAAGTCAAAGAAGCGTGACAGTTCCCTCTCTGAGTGCTCAGAGGAAACAGAGGACGAGCGCCCCCGTTCAAAATCCAAGGCTAAGTCTTCCTCCAAAAACCCATCGAGCTCAAGGGTCTCCGTGAAGCGCCAGAAATCACCTTCCCCGGTCTTGAACGAGATACCCGCGGGAGGCGCCTTCGTCTACCGAGCAATCAGGCAAGAACGGGTGGCACTTGGGTGGTCCCAGGCACCTTGTGGGAGATGTCCGGTTTTTGACTTCTGCAGGGATAAGGGCCCTACCAACCCTCGAGAGTGTGTATATTACGAAGGATGGTATGGCCTAGGAACAGGTGCACAAAAGGACGCCACATCCGTTACCATGAAAATAGATTTTTGACAGTTATGTACGTCCTGTAGCGATATCCGACTGTATAGGCTAATTTGCCTTTGTCTTGATCAGTCCCCTCATCATGTCGAAGCTATTCCCGTCCGGCTGCAGGTCGACGTACTGACCACCACTCAACGGTTCAGTGCGCAAAAGCCCGTGATCGGGGGTGATGCCTACTATCCGAACCGTGGTGTGGGGAGTCGTCGTGGTCAGAGTGA
>JBBPTE010000546.1:5580-15884 GCA_038093935.1 Tylopilus cf. pallidocervicolor | reverse complement strand
GATGTACACTCGCCTGCGTTGCAACGCATCATTCATCCTCTATAGGTTGTTCGCGTTGGGAAACCTGGAATTCGTGCTCGACGTCAGCAAGACTGATTCAAAGGTGGGAATAGCAGGATGGTGATATTGACCGTACATCTGCTGAGGTCAGGCATTTACAGGTGTTCCTCGCAAACAACTATCAAGGCACGAGTCAAACTTGGGTTGTTACCAAGGTCTGAAAGTTGAGATCGGATACTCGATGTACTGGTACTGTGACAATCTGTAACGTGATCGAAAATGATAATGCACGATGCACGATAGACTCCGAGTTGTTGGATATACACTTACCTGCACTTTGATCCATAACTTGTCCTATACGGGCAGGATGATAGCATTAATATGGCAAGTCTAATGATTATAGGTGATGATCAGTGACAACTCCCAAGGTGATGCTTACCAAGGTTGGAAAGATGAGACCGTGGTACTTTGTATACGAACGGTGCGCCGTAGTTGACGATAAAAGGCGTTCGATCGATGTGGCCACTGGCCGTAGTCGATCAGTAGACACGACCAAAACTGCGATAACGTCCGCGACTCCAGCTCACGAGGAACTTTTCGGGCAGTAGAAGAGGCCCTTAGCAGGTGCAGAGTGTCCCGACGTTTCAGCATACACACAATACAGTATCGCAGAAAGTACCACTACACGTGCCACCATCTATGTACCACGCATTTACAACCCCCCCCCCTAGTAAAGTACGTCCCTTAAAGGGGCCACCCCCCTCTCCTCTCTCTCGCATCTACCTCGTAATGCGCGGTATCAAAGCGACGCACAGGTCGAATCAAGGAGGCTCGAGGCGCTGTGCACACCAGCCCTCGACGCCTCACAACACTTGCTACCCATGAGACCCCCCATGCCCCGTCTGTCCATCCGGGTTCACAATCCCAGACACGTTCGACAGGTACGCCCCCCAGTCATTCACCCTACCCAAAAAAAATCGCACCGTTTATCACGACAAAACAACCTTCAAAGTAAAACACAACACGCACCCAAAGCCCGTCGGCGCCGATGACCACATCGCAATCGTGTCCGGGTCGACGTCAAACGTACCGCTGTCGGGGTGCATCATCGCGGGTTGGACGCCAGCAGCCGCGGCCGCGTCCATGAGCGCGCGTAACTCGTCCGTGGTAGGTTGGTGTACGTGGTCGTGGCCGTGCGATTGGGCTGGGTGTGCAGACAGACTCTCGAAGGGGCTCGACATCGGGTCAAAGAATAGGCTGTCCATCGAGAACGCGTCCCCGTGTGCAAAGTTGTGCGCCGACAGCGGTGCGGGTCCTGGAGGCGTGGGTTGGTGTGTCCCACCGGAGAGCGGCGAGAACCACAGGTCCGGTGAGGATATGTAACCCGAAGACGCCGACGGAGACGATCCGTTCCCCTGAAAGTTTACCTGTCCGTGCAACGGCAGCCGTCCTAAATCGTTGCTATAGACGGGGAGGTTATAAGACGGTAAGGGTTGACATGCTGGCGGTGGTTGTTGGCGAGGCGGCTGCGACTGTGGGTGAGAATCACGCGTTAACCGACGAGACCCGGCAATTGTCCTAGGACACTCTTTGTGCATCGATGGCGGTCGCGAATCCGTTGTGGAGCTGTCGGAATCCCTCTCACGCTTCGTCCCTCCCTGAGGACTAGATTGAGGGAGAGGAAGATCTCCCACGGAAGCGAGCTCGTAGAGAATATCCCTAGAAAGGTTATCTGGACATGTCATAAATAATCCCCTTGGTAATCACTCACCAGAGTCTCCCAGCAGTATGCCACCTATACCAGGGGTTAGTCAGTGAATGGGCAAGGTCACGATCTCCTTGGACAAAATACATACCGAGTCTCACAAGACTTCAATAATCCCATACACTTGTGCACATCAGCCATCTCCTTTGACGGATCTGTCGAAAGTCCGGAGCGCTTTCCTCCCCAAATATTCAGCAAAAGTACGACCCCAGCCGTAAAGGCGTGCAGCTGCCAAAAAGAAAATTCAGTCACGTGCCAAGGGTACGAAGCTCGCAGCCTACTTGTAAAAAAGGTGCACGTCCGTTTGTCCGTTTCCGGTATATGTCAATGACATGACTGGTCGAACGCGCAGCATTAGTGCAGATGGCAAGCGATGGGAAGGAAAGCGGTGACGGTTTTCGGGGAGAGGGTATGAACGGCCTGTGGATGGATATTTGAACGTAGTAGTAATTCGCGTACAGCGAGGTAGACTGTCTGAAGAAGATGGAGTCCGAGTCCCGACTAGGGTCCCAGCGTACTGCGTGTACATGTGAGATAGTGAGGTAAACGGGGGTGACCATTGCTCACAGTGGTCAGGTACTTCGTCGATCCATTTGTTCATAGACGAGTCAAGTTCAGCGACGATATGTTGTTCCCACTGTGGGCCAACGAATCCCAACAGGACTTTCGACTTGTTAATGGAGTACTACGTAACACTGTCAGCTGTGAAGGATACGACATAGAAAGGAGCATACAATCGTTCTGTGCGCAAACGAAAGTATGTTGTTCAGTTTGAGAAATCTGATAAAGAAGGAAAGCGTGGAGGGTTTGTCAGGAGGCTGTTTGAATGCCTGTTGTGGATCAGGATGTTCCCAGTACTCATCGTCACACTCGATAGGAAAATCAAGATCGAAACTACAAAATGTCGATCAAAGCACAACACAAAAGAGAAAACATCAACCTACTCCTCATCTTGGATAGCACATGGGCGACCCAACGACGAACTCATTTGACGATCAAACAAGACAAGCACCCTACGATGTCACGTTAGTAAAAGGATGACCCAGGAAGAACCTGAATGGCCCCACCAAAACGCCCTTTTCCACAGTTCACCTTCTACAGAGGGCTCGTCGCTGTACGATTTGCGCCGGTGGGCACCAACGTCCTGTGCCAGCCGAATGCCTATCCCAACGATCGTCCAGCACGCCTGGGGAGCCGACGTCCCCTGCAAAAACAGCACGCACAACTGCGACCATGAGCCTCAACGTGGCGATCCAAAGACGACAGACACGCACACAATAGGTTTGCAGGTCCTCCAAGCATGGCATTTCGAGCAACGTCCTTCTCACCATCTGCACTTGCTCAAAGAATTTCCATCCCGCCGAGTGCTCCAACACCTTGCTGTCGATGTTATCCAGAAACACGCGCGGATCGTCTGTATAGCGCGAAGCGACTGCACACACTAAAAGATAGACGGCACCAAAGGAATGGTTGCGTAGATGGACGCCCTGCATGATCTTGCGCTCAAAGCTAGGGCGGTGCAAGAGAGGCGCCAACGGATTGACCTGGACGAAATAGATGTCGACCAGCTTCATCCCCAATTCCGCGTCGGGGAACGTGTACGTGGGCTCTTGGATGCATCTGGCGGCGCGTTCCCACTTGAGAAAAACGATAAGGCGTGGACCACGCGATCAGAACTCATGCGACCTCACCGGGAAACACTCGTCGTCGGACGCACGGGCCAGCTGCGTCGGAAGCTCATCCGACCCGGTCGCTTCGCGCTTCAAATCGATCGCTTTTTGAATGAGCATCACGCCGCTCGATTTGCCAAAGAAGCGGGTTCGCCAGCTCGCCAAGTTTATCGACTGGAGACGCTCGGAAAGGCGCAGCGTGACAATTTCCTCGTCGTCGCTCGGTGCGAGGTCCTCCAAGGGCGTGTTCGTGCTGCTATACGCGGCGGACGAGGCGTTCATGACGTGGGCAGTGGTCACACCCGCGTCGCCTTTCCGCCAGGTCTCCCGATCTATTCGACCACCACCCAACTCGTGCGAGAAATCGGCATCTGGGCAGACCTTTCAGGTGGAAGAGAGGGTCACGTTATGGTAGGCCGTCTGGAAGGAAACACACCTTTTGGAGAAGCTTTTCCATTTTCTCTAGTCGATTCTCAAGACTCTCTACGTATCTACGACAATGTGACGCGTGTGAGCACGTTTCCGATACGCGGTCGACACACACACCCTTTCGGAGGACCACGTTTCTACAAGGAGGTGGCGTCAGATACAAGCGCTCATGTCGACACACAGGGTCACGAGGACCCACCCACACACGCACCTTGGCCGCCTCGACATAAGTACATTCAAAGTTGTATGTGATGCAATTGGAACACCGATTTCCCGGCATCTGACTTCCATCGCCTTTTTCATAAAAACGATTGCCACGTCAGACGCTCGCGGCACAAACGAACCCGAGCACATAATGATGCTTACATCGGACTATTTTTTGGGGAGTGGGCGTGGTAACGGCAACAAAATGTGAACGAATACATATATCAGCGATCGTTACTGAATGCGAGAGGGAAGACGGAAAACGCATACGGACTCTTCTTGCGGCGACAGGTATCACATGCCCGTTGGACCCGCCGCTTCTTGCTATCAGGAACGGCGCCCGATGGGTGCTCGACGTCATTGTAGTCCTCCTCGGCAGAAGACATGGTCGAAGTGCAATCTCCGTGGTGGGCGTCGTGCGTGCGTGCGTGTGTGTGTGCCGTCCCAAGGTGTGGATGGCAAATGAGAGGATTTGAGCGTTGGCGCAGTCGACCAGTGTGAATAGCACACAGCCCCACTCTAACTACTCGAAGCGCTTGGCGAGTTGCCGATACGTGTTCGTAATACGTCGGCAGCGGATGAGTCCCCGCACGCACACACGTCCTCCCACCAAGTCCCACGTGTCGTTGGTGCGCCACCTTTGTGCGTGCCAGCCAGTCGCGTTAGTACACCGTCCGATGATCGTTCGAATCGTACTGTTCTGCTATTCCATAGCTAGGAAGATCACCAATCTTATCCCATCATCTGACCCGTCATCATGACTCGGAGCCTGACATGACTCATCGGACCCTGGGCCTCTTATGTGGCTCGGCGCCTCGCACGCCGTGAGTCAAACCCATCGATCCTGATATGGCAGCTGTGGAGGTCGAGGCGATGGGTAGCGCCGTGGCGTTCGCCTACGCAACCTTGTTCTCCAGGATCCACTGCCTCCAGCAACGTCAGTACATTCGACGTACATATGTACGACCAACAACATAAAAAAGAAAAAACCACGTCCCACCGAAAAGCGTACGGTAACCAGCGTACGATCCAGAAGCATTAAGTATCACAGCGAGACGCGTAGGGTACTATATATAAAGACAGCAAACGACTTATCCAACGAGAAAAAAGAAAAAAAAAAGTGAAACCCCCCGAAAAAGGAAGGAAAAACGCGAAACACCATGGGCCAAGTAGAAGGACTATATACTAGTGAGGGTAGACTATTGTTACATCGTAAATGGACAGTGGGAATATGTGGGACTACTAAAAACATGTGACTGGATGCGAGCGGATAAGCGTGAGGCGGTGATATGGATACGAACACATGTGCAACCAATGGTATGACGGAAGGGGACCAAAACCAACTCACCCGAATCCCAGAGGCGTTGTCACAAGTAGTGAACACGCATATGCTAGAGCAAGGAAAACAACGACAGCAGGCAATAACGAGGCATGATGAGATCGACAAGCAAGACAAGTTCCACACGATGGGCGACGACCGAAAGCGAGACGAGAACAGAAGAGCGCAAGATGTCCAGATAATTAGATGATCCGATGTGGTAGGCCAGAAGCATATCGAAATCGAAGCGAAGCGTTCACCACCCTGCATAATGGTAGTCGTCGGCCCAACTTCGGTTCCGTGCCATGGCGCGCCGCTTTCGTTCGTCCCTATCCTGGGCGTCCGCAGCTCTCGTTGGCGTATCCCGAATACCATCGCTACTGGAAGTCAGGGGCCGCAGACCACTCAACCCTTGATTTGCTCTCCGAGCGACGAGGGCGGGATTGGTGTTGCTGCTGACCTGACGTTCCCAGAGTAGTTGTCGGCGCATACTCTCCGATAGCTCCGTCTTGAGCATCCGTCGGCGAGTAGTCCTCGGTGTCATCGGCGGCGCAGCCGCAGGAAGATTATACGGATGTCCGAGCGGGATCGGCGCAGTGGTCGAGCTCAACAAGCCAGGTCCAACCTCCATAGCAACAGGCTGGATGAGATGAGACGCCGTAGCCCGTTCCGAAGTTCGGCGTGACATCAACGCCTGCAACTTCTGTTGCGCAACGCTCTGCGACATCTGAATCTTGTCATCTGCGTCATCGCCGCTGTCGTCTTCCATCTCCTGCTCCTTGGGCGGTCCCTTGGGGCGATAGGCATTTTTCTCATTCTCTTGCCGCTTGATAGCAGACGGAGACGGCGCTTTCGAACTGCTGATAGCAGTGACCTGCGCCGCCATCGGGAGCGCCGCCGCACTCTTGCTCGTAGACAATCGCGGAGGCGCATATGCGCTACTACTCCTTTGCGGCACTGGCGCGCGCTGCGGAAGCTGATACTGACGCGGGATATCAGCCGACGACCGAGTAACCCGATAGGGATGGTTTGGTGGGAAGATCGCAGGATCAGGGTTCATCAACTGTGACAACAGCCCGGATTGCGTGCGATTGAGGTTCGAATATGAACGCTTGGGAACTTTGGCAAACAATTCGCGTTGGCGTTGAGCTTCCAGTGCGGCTTCGCGCAACCGGGTCTCCTCTGCCTGGCGTGCCTTGTCCTCTGCGTCCATCTCCTCAGATGCCCACTCCTCCGAGTCTTCCCCGTCCGTCGTCTCGTATTCTTCCGAAGACGTGCTGACGACGATCGTCTTCCGCGACTGAGCATTGCCATTGACATTGCCATTCACGTTCCCTGTCGCAGTCACTTTCACATTGCCATTGGTATTCGCGTTACCGTTCAGCATCAGATCGCACGCAGCGATGCTAGCACTGAATCCTATGGGTATGACAGGGAGATGCGCCCGTGGAGGCGATACCTTTGACGGTTGAATTGCCGTGAGCCCATTAACCAAGGAGGACGTCTTGCCATGACCCTTGCACGTCGAGCCAGTCGCCGACCGCGACCCATTCGAGGACCCGGAACCGATATTAAACACAGTACCCTTCTTGTCCGCCCGGTCCTGTTGGGCATGGTAATGCTGTGCCGATTGCTTCCTGACCATCGACGGCGCAACGTGTTTTGCCGAATGCGACCGCTTCACGAGAGGCCGCTTCCCAACTTCCTTGCCCCTTTTCGGCTTACTTTGACGACTGCATGCAGCATGTCTCGCACCTGCCGCAGCAGACGTCGATCGTCGATCGTCCTCTTCCCCCTGCTCCTCTTCCTCGTGGACGTCCTTGCTATCATCGCAGGCATCCACATCCGTCAAGGCGCTCTTCATCTGGCTGGATGTAACGCTACTCGCCGCGAACAAGTCAGAGGGTGACTTGCCGCTCGCGGTCGAGCCGTCTCCCCTTTCAGACGAGACATCTTCGGGAGACTGTTGGAGGAAAAACCGACGGTCCGCTTGCCGTGCTGGAGAACCGGCGTCGGCAATACGTGTCGGCGTATGGGACGAGGTCAATTCTTTCGGAGTCATGGCACGGGGTGGCGGCTGTGATCGGGCCTGTGCATGCACTTCCTCGGATGGCACTGTCGGCCGGAGGGCGGGCGGAGGTAAAGGCGGCGAAAGGAACGTGGATGGCGGTTGTGGGGCGCCTGGCGTGTCATCATGTAATATCGGCGTTGTTGGCGGGGTCGGATGCGGGGTCGGATTGACCACGACAACGCGTGGAAATGGCTTGTCTGTGGCGGCTGGCAGTTGAACGAGTGGTATATTGTGATCGGACAACCGAGGTGGCTGGACAGTCGGCGGCGGGGTCGACAACACGGTCGTCTTGGTGGTGGTGGGCATCGATTTGTGCTGGGGAATGAACAGTTGATTTGGCAACATCTCAACAATCAACCGCCCGACGCGAGGCGTTGATTTTCCGCGGGTATAGAGACTAGGAGGAAGCGTCGACCCTGGAGGGTGCGGAGATATTCGTGGGCGTTCCGGTGTTGACGGGGGAACCATCGTGGGCATTGGGGGTGGCAACGGTGATGGCGATGTCTGATCAGAAGGTGACGGTAAACCGGATGAAAGAACTACAAGAAGGGCAAAAGGCAGAGAGTGAGTGATGGCTAAATTGAGCCGAACTAGGCAGTTTTAGGGAAGAGGCGCTCACCCTGCTCTTTTGGTGATACCTTCTCGTCAGCATGACTGGGGAAGTACGAGGAGCGAAATCGCTCGTCTTTCGGGAGAGACGTCGTCGACTCCGGGGTGGGCGGTTGGTACGAGACCTGTGCCTGGACGAGCTCACGATACCACAATCTCCAGGAGATGTTCTCGAGGCGGCGGCCGTCTTGGACAGACTCCTTGCACTTTGTAAAGACTGATAAAGGAAGACGGTGAGAGATGGCGATAGGGTGGGCCACAATGAGAAAGCCCACCTGCCCAGAGGCCGTAGAGCGCATCCTGGCCCTGGAGATCCCTGACGGCCTCTGTCGTCACAGAGAGGATGGGGACGGGAAAGGTGGCCAACATGGGTTGCCAGAAAGGAGCCAGTGAGAGGGATTACCACGATAAATGAGACGGATATAAAATCAATCCTTTGGAAACGGAAGAAGACGAGCCAAAAAGCGGGGGTGCAAGAAGGACGTCGCGGGCAGACCCCGTTGAAAGCGCAACAATCACGGTTCCTTGATGCTGCGACCGAGGAGAGCGGGTGATCGGGGGTGCTAGCCCGGCGAGACGGGCTTGTCGTCGTTGGCGATGGCGACGGGCGACGGCGGGGAGGCCGTGGGCGTTGTGGTGAGAGAAGAGGCCAGATGACGAGACAGCCCTTGTGAAGCGTCACGAGCAGCTGGCGTCCACTGACAAATTACTCCTGCGTATGGCTAAACCGCTCGGTCCGACAACAATAATTATTGTTTTCATTTGTATTTTTTTTCGGATAATTGGATTTCCAAACGGTGGCCAATGGCGTGCTGGCTGGCTGCGCTGGCCCGTTTTCGTTGCCCTCCGTCGTCCCGCTTCTGGATCGGAACAGCTCGCCCATGCGGTCTGTCACATGTGAATCCGCCAGCTCTGCGCACACTCCGTTGGTGAGGCACTTATCCAAACGTAATCCCGTCCGTCCACTCCACCACGAGGAAACGCTGTGCCGCTCTCGGACCTCGACGTGTGCCATTGGTGGCAAATGGGCCTACCATTCCGACTCCTCCCGTCCTATCACAGATCGCCTTGATCCAGGCACCCCCTGGACAATGTGTCAGGCACATGTTTTTCCTTTGTGCCGCGGGTCTCAGACAATATATTAACCGGCCCAATAACAGACACGTGCCATGTCTCTCCACTCATTGGCGTGTCCAGGTTACGAGTGCAACATAGTAGTCATTCATAGCTTCGGAGCAAACCGTGAGACTGGGCCACAGGTCGCTGCCAGTGAGAACGTTGTAATATGTTGCAAGTAGATTAATTGATGCGTAGCTGACAAGTGAACTGACGTTGACACTCATGTCCTGAAGGCTCAGGGCATGGCCGAAACTCGCCTTTTCAGTCCTTGTCCCCAACAAACGCTCAAACCAGAGCGCCTCAAATACCCCAGTGGACAAACAAGGTTATACAACTCCAACGGCGTACGAGCTGGTGACTACGTAGCATCAGACGGGATACGGCGAGCCGACCCCGCTTTCCGGCCCGCGGAAATCTTGGCGTGAGGGAAACGCTCATGTGTAGCTCCGGATCTGAGGTGCGGCCGCGTCTTCACACCAATCGAAGTGCGGGGTAACTCTGGATCCGGCATGGCCTCAACAGAGACCCGATCGAGCGTTGAAAATGGAACATATGCCAAGTAACTGGTGGCCGGGTCACCCCGGACTTGGAAAAGAGCCAGTGTGTGCCTCGACCAGAGCATGGCATGGTTCCAGTACATGTTCCAGGCCTCCCAGTGATACGTGTTTTGTCACTGTTTTCGTACAGCGCGAACGCTAGTGGCGAGGGACCCACGGCAGCAAATGTCATTCGGCAAAGCACCCTCACGAAACCAACACACCAACTCGATTCCCCACGCCACGACTCACCGGATATTATGTACCGCAGTTGTCCCGCCTTCCGCCACCCCGTGTTCACGGGGTCACTTTTTCCCCATTCGTGGGGTGGTGGTTGTAAAAAGGGTGCGGTGATGATCACGCTTTGGACATTGGATCTCAGTACTACAGTGCATCTCTGGGCGTAAAGCCAGAGTAAAGCGCTGTGCCGTAAAAGTCCACAGGAGGTGCGATGTGTGCAGCAAAGGCACAACGACTCCGCATGGTGCCCAGAGTCTTGATAGAGATCCCGATCATATATAACTGCCTTTGCGCAGGACATCACAGGATCGAGGAGAAGGCGAGTCACGGTCGAGGTCTAGGG
>JBBPTE010000541.1:0-16026 GCA_038093935.1 Tylopilus cf. pallidocervicolor | reverse complement strand
CCAAACCCTGGACCTGGGTCTCAACACTATTCACTATTGTGTGTACATTGACTCTTCCGGTGCATTGTTACATCGTGCAGTGAGCTTAGGATTGCCTTAGGTTCGTTATGTTGGCCTTTGCAACTTCGTGTGAGTGGATAATCAATGTGGTTCATATGCTGAACGTTAACTCCGGATCAATCAAATCAGATCTGTTTGTCTATGTATGTCCTATGCTCGGCCTACGTCGATCAAAGTGTGACCCTACCTAAGCAGGAAGTAGCTTTGTGCCTGGGCCAGCAAATGTATTTTTCTCCGATACCAATGTGATTAACTGGTGTGAAGCGCATACCAACAGACGTATGTCCTGTGCTCATTTTTGGCACCCTGTAATATGACTCATCTCTACTATTAAACAGTTGTGAGCTATCCGCTCAAGTGCTCCTTTGTCATTTTATTGACGGATGGCAGGCGAAGTGCTGTATATCATGACTTCATGGACATTCCTTCTGTTTCTGGGCGCAGCAGATGGTGAGCATTTGGGTGGTTTTATTTCTAGCAAAGTGAATTCTGATGGTGCTTGTAGTCGTCATGATGCTCCGTGTGTGGGCTATGTACAATCGATCGAAGCTAATCCTTGGAATTCTCCTTACGTTGTTTGCCCTGGAGATGATTTCCACCGTTCTCGGTGCTGCAATTTACAGCGATGTCAGAAATATGTCGGGTACGTAAACGTTCATTGGATAAATGCCACACCTCGCTGATGTGCTCTCAACCGCCACTCACCTTTTCGGCTGTCGCAGTGACCATCATCAAGATAATGGACTTTTCCATTTGTGGGGTGGGCCTTTCCTCGCCCATTTGGCTCGAAGTAGCAACCATTTTAGAAATGGTACATGGCGCAGCAATGTGCATTCTTGCGATCATCCAATTTGTGAGGCAGTGGTGGCAGATGTACCGCCTGACGCAGCGGTGTCAAATCAGTCGCTACATCAATATACTTGTCAAACAGGGGGTCCTCTATTTCCTTGCGTGCGTCTCGCCCCATCCATTTTTTCCGTGCTACTCTTGCTCACATGCAAATCAAACTGACATCCCATTACAGCATCTTTGCCGCTACCCTCGCCAACATGTTGACTATCTCGGGAAATTTTCCAACAGGCGGATGGCAAATGATATTGCTGTACATCCTGGCAGTCGTGCCTATGTTCACTCTAACTCCCCGGTTTATTTTGAGCATTCGGAAGCTGTACGTATATGATGTTCAGGGTAGACCAAGTGGGGGGATCGACACAGGGTTCGGCTTCTCGGTATCTGGCCCCAATACTGTCGAGACAGCAATCGTGTTTGCCGGTGTTCAACGGAATGGGTTTGGGGTTGTTGAGGAGGTGCCCTCAGATGTTTTGGACGATGCTAATGAATCATCCAGCACTTTGTATATAATTTCACCTTGAAACTTGACCTAACAATTAATGATGTATATTTATTGAAGATGTTCCTTTTGTTCATTAGCTAAGAACATATATCTATATTGAGGAGTCTCATGCGATGTCTTTACATGAAACATAGCTCCTACATTTGGTTCTACAAAGCAGATGGGGCAAGAGGGCGAATGTACCTCACTCAGCCAGTAGGTTGACGTACAACTTGCGGTTGATGATCGTTATGCTTTTCAGATGTACAGATCCAGATCTGAGAGCTAATTGGGGTCGCAATCTTGTCCCTTTGAGCCTGTTGTCCGTGATGGTCGTCTATAGTACGACGATGCAACGAAGAACATCACGGCGTACTGCCACGATGGACAACTTCATATTTCACCGTCGGGGCTTGGGCCAAGTTCGTTACAAAATGTAGGAAAGTACACGGATATAGTCAGCCTCGCTCACCTCCGGACTGACTCCAAAAATACTTGCAAGTTGAGTGCACAAAACTCCCAGTTAGGCGATCCTCGTTACTGAACAAACGAACGAGTTGGATCATTGATGTCACAAAAGCTCGGTACGATGGGTCAAAAGGCTACAACGTGTTGGCTGGTACCTTATTAGTTACAGTAACGCTCAGTACTACAACTGCTGCAACTCGCCGGATGGTAGATAGGTGCCAGAGCGCACCGACTTGAGACTAGGTATTATTTCACGACATCTATCGTGATTGATTGTCGACTGAATTTTGTCATCGTCGCCTTTAGGTACATCTTGCAAGGTTGCTACATCCAGGGCCGAGAAGGATGAACAGAGTCCCCCAGCTAACTCAACAATAGTTACGATACGATCTGCGCGAAACCATCAGTGCAGGCAATGTTGCATTTACTTGGCTCGGGTGTTTTGATTTGATCATATCAATTGATCTATTCGATCAACGGGTCGAGCAGTGGGTGCTTGAACCTCTAGATGAACGCGCCACGATCTAATGGTCCTTACAATCCAGCCCGAGTGTGACAGAGCAAACCTCCAGGGGTTCTCGACCCTCCCAACTATCGAATATTGAAGGTAACATGTTGCCACAGAAGAAGCTAGAACGGACTTTAGCTCTGGTTCTTCAACCGAGACCATGTAAAAAGTGGGAAATGTCTTCTGTTGTATATGGAGTTCGCAATGCATCAACTTGTATGTTGGGATGTAGAGATGTATAGGAAGAAAAGCATAAATATAAACAAGGAATGTTCAGAAGACTTACTCGGCGGTTCACGGAGGAAGTTGCGGAAGAAGTACGTTGCCACACGACATCCAACTGATGGAGAGGTTCAACGGGTGCAAAGAATGTACGGAAGGGTGCCACCACGGCCCTATGTGTGTAAACCAACTTGAATGCCGGGGACGCTGCGGGGAGATGGCTTTCGAACAGGAGGTCTGCAGCAAAGACGGGGGTGCTGGGGGTGACTTTGAGCAGTTTTGTTTAACCAATTGTATTGTCTACATGACCTAGCATGTGGATGACAAGGCAAAGTGCTTGTGTGGGACAGACCCGACTTGCCGTAGCGGGAATAGATTCCCAGGCGCAAAAGTCACTCACGCCCAACGAGCAGTGGAGCAGAGCGGCCCGCAGCGCCAGCGCAAGGGCAGAGCAGTGGACAGAGGTGACAGGAGTCCCGTCGGGAGATCCCAAGAAACATAGCATAGCACCACGTAGCGTAGGTTCTTGTCCGAAGACCACGAGCAAGGCATAGAGAGCAGGGAGTGCTCGCGTTTCCTCATCCTCTCACCCTGGCCGATATAGCAGCCCTTCCAAATCATAGACTGGCCAAGTTTCAAAATTGCCAACCGCAGGAAAGCGCATAGAAACGGACAAATTCATTCGCCTAGAAAATACATCGAAAATCGTATTTTGCGCCCAAATTACCATCGCTCAGTGCTGAATAACTGACAAGACAGGTCCTGAACTGATGGTTCCATGAATGGTGGATGTAACTCGTTACGGGGACTTTCTGATATCCCGTGAAATGGGTATACAGACCCACCGAAGTGTGAGTATCGTTTTAGGGCATAAACACGTTGATTGATACAAGAAAGTTGCTATTTGCGGTCACCAACAACACCTGATTGAAGGAGAGAACTAATCACTCCAGGATTTGTGATGATTCAGGACTACTTATTGTCCATCCCTTGCTCGAATTGTCCACTAGCTTGATCTCGAATAGGGAACAACTTATCAAAACACGAAATATGACGCGACGAAAGAGGGTCGCTCATGGATGCGGCCTGGGCTTCTTTGTACGTAGGTGACACACTCCTTATCCTGTTCAGGGAAATCTGAAACTGTGTCCTGATCACCGACAACGCCGGTGATGGGATATCCACGCACGTTGAGCAGATAAGCCCAGCTGTCAAGTTTCCAGCCATTCTATTATAGTTGATTTGGTGAACTTTGTACTCTGCATGGGAACGAGAAATTGGGAGGTCGTTATCCACGGCATCAATGACTGTCGTATAGAGAGTGCTCTTCATTTCACGGAAATGAGGTCGGCAGACTCAACAACGCAGCGAGAAGTGCGGGTCAAATGTATCGTTAACAGGTGATACGCTATCCCCGCATGCGAACGGCTGGGATTCAATTGAGTTTTTATGCTGTGGAGTTTGGGCCTATTGTACTCATTGGTTCTTTCATTTCCCAGATTCCCGGTTCAGGCGTGTGTGGTGACAATGTCCTCAGGCTCGTATCGAAATCTCCACGATTTAGCAAATGATCTTGTATGCAGCTACCACAAGGCTTACCCTGGTCACAAAGAACCTATCTCCCATCCTTTGAACATTGCAAATCGTGGTAAGGTCTCTATCCAGCAGTTCAGGCAGTATTCGGATTGATGTGCGGCGTAATTTTGTATAATCGAAGCCACCCCTAACACACCCTGAGCTACTATGTAAGACTGCTCATTTGTCCATATCCACACGACGCGGCTGGGAGTACCTATTTAGAACTGCCAAACAGGCATCCAGTAACCAGCCGACTATGTCTGGACTCTCTTACATAAAAAACCTCACGTCCGCTCAAAATGTGGCGGGTATCGCAATCAAGATTGCCTCGTGCAAGGGTAACTTTGCGCTGGGGTGTCCAATCTAAGAACGCACGAGATAACTGGTACGCATTCTACGCTCATCTAAAGGAACTTGTGAAGTTTATGGTTAGTCCATGATCGGGCCGCCTGCGTTCGTAATCCCATTTGCAGCCATGACATTTCAGTTCGATTTGATCACTATTCCAGTTCTCTCTCCTGGTGTGATGCGAGTCCACGTGCATGCGCCTTTAAAAAAGAACTAAATTCATGCTAGGAGCGAACAGCCACGCGAAATTTATCCTGCCAACAGGTAAGCTGCATTCCATGAGTCGGCAACGACGACCAATGATAAAAATCACCAGTAATGAACACTACCAGCTCACCCCATTACCACAACTGTATACGAGATGTATGAAATACTCCACCTGCCTCGCTCCCGAGGATACCGAATCTCACCCCGCACTGGTGTGAGTTATTCGGCCGATAGTGTGAGCGATCATTCTATGCCAGATACAAATATAAACATATGTACATACAGCAACAGATAAACTTCCACGTTTGATGCAAATCATCGTCCTCCATGCCTAGTTTTCACTGGCAACAATGAGGCATCAACTCCGGTGACGGTGTGTATCGTATATTGAGATTCAGTTAATCTTGCAAAAGTCAACGGCACGTGAAATGCATAACTTAAATGCACAGCTTCTGCTACTGCTAGCCCATTGCTCGCCTGAACGGCTTTCCTGTCCTAAGTGATATCCGTATTCACTTTTATGGCTAAGGAATTAGTTGACATGAGGAAATTCCTTCTTTCCCAAACCGCTAACCAATCAGAGTTCGCATGTTGTTCCGAGATGCCCGTCAAAAATATTACATGACTGACTGCTCTAGTGGTGCAATTCCACGCTGAGTTTGCCAGCGTCATTTGATCCACCACCCGCACCATGGTTTTTATTGAACACGTAAAGTTCTAAAAGCAACAGGATTTTTCAGGGTGCATCTATCTGGTGACCACTCTTAGGAAATAACATTGCCGCTAGCATCAGATTGCCAAGATCTTGTGGCGCCTCCGCTCGCAAGGCAGTTTACCACGTTGCTTGAAGGCTCTCTTGCAGGCTTCCTACTGAACCTGTAGAAGCTCGTTAGCCGAACTCTTCCCTGATTGAAAGCGAGTTGGTGGTTTAGCGACATCTGGGTAATGTCTGATGTCGTTGCATGCTAGGTTCAGAATCCTATTCCGGAATCCTTGGATCAATTATATCAATATTGCCCGATGCCGTCAGGTGGCACTTGCATCCCGCCCAATAAGTAGCACACAACAAAGTTTTGCTCTCTTATAAACCCTCAGCATTCCTCTGTGAAAACCGGAGTCCTTGTCACCTTCGGAGTCTCCCCCGCTGCACTTGCAATTGTCTCTTACATCACATTTTGGATCATCAACACTATGTCTTCGCTACAATCCACGCTGACGAGCATTCAGCAAAATGACTACGCTACTCGTAAGCTTTTTTTCCACCCGATGAAACCAAGACAACAATTCTATTAGTTGCAATGCTTACCGCAGTCGGATATGATTATGGTGAGCCACAGGTTTTATTCCAACGCTATCTACCAACTTCTAATTACACGGCCAGTCCTTACATTCCCAAATGAGGTAGTATCATGCCAGAGATCCCCACGAAGTATTCCTCACTGATAGCTCATGTAGATCGAATACATCTGGGTCAGCAAACATCTATTGTCGATGTGATATCTCCATAATTAGGCGACAGAGCAAACCATGGACCTGGGTGACCATGCTGTTCATTCTCGTATGTAACCAAACCTGGTGTGTTGCACGATCTGCAGTAAGCTAACCCGTGTTACAGGTTCGTTATGCTGGCCTCTGCACCCTCGCGTGAGTTTCTGGTCATTCGGGATGTAACTTGAATGTTAACTCCAGTTCATTAGGATTACTTGCCTCTGTATGTTTGTTGCTCGGACGTGATCTTGATCAGACTATGACCCGACTCTTAGTAGGAAGTAGCTTTGTACCCGTCGCTGTTAAGGTATTTCCTCCCAGCTGATGTTTAGTAGGCATACTGAAATATTATTCGTAGACGTACGTACTTCTTCATGCCTCACTGTCGAGAAGTATTAACATCGTGACACATGATGTCTGTGAAACAGTTGTAAGCACGCCCGCGATTGCCTTCCCTATGTACTCTATACACTAGTGTTTCCAAGGTGAATTAATCAATCGGATGAGCGAATGGACATACCCTCTCTTTCTTGGTGCAGCTAATTGTGAGTGCTTATACTGTCTAAGAGAAAGCAAACTCTGATGGTTGCCACTGCAGCCGTAATGATCCTCCGTGTATGGGCAATGTATAATCGATCAAAGCTAATTCTCGGCGCCCTCCTCGTGTCGTTTTTCCTGGAGATCATCTTCACTGTCCTTGCTGTTGCTGTCGATGATGCTCCGCAGCATCTGTCGGGTATGTGAACTTCATATTGCACTAACCCGCGGTCCACGACTGCCTGACACGTTTGTCTTCGCAGTGATTACACTGAGCATCGACATATTGGACTTGTCATTTTGCGCGTGGGAAGGTAGCTCACCTATTCCCCCGCAAGTGCCTCCCATTTTACAAATCACGCATGGTATACCTATGTGCATCCTTGCAATCGTTCAGTTCACGCGTCAGTCGCTTGAGATGTACCGTTTGACAAACCGATGGCGGATCAATCAGTACATGAGTTTACTCGTCAAGCAGGGTATTCTCTATTTCATTGCGTACGTCGTCGTCTCGCCCTTTCCTTCCGCATTCCTCCTCTGCCGTCTAAGTTTGGACACCAATCACCAACTTACTGACGACTACTTGCTGTTGCAGAATATTTCTGTTTTCACTCATCGATGTGTTGGGTGTCTCGGGAAGGCTTCCAGCGGGCGGATGGCAAGCGAATCTGTTTTTCATCCTGGAAGTTGTGCCCATGTTCACCCTAACTCCCCGATTCATCATCAGCATCAGGGAGTTGTACGCGCATGATGTTGAAGGTCGACGCGGTGAGGGGATTGATACGGGCTTCGGCTTGCTGTCATCCCGCACGGCGATGGAGTTTACTGATGTTGAGCGCGATGAGAGATCCGGGGATGTCGGGGAGATACCGATGGAGATTGGTGCCACTTGATCAGAGTAGGTTGGTGTAGTACATTTTATATGACATCCATGTGGAGCCTGGTCTTCAAGCCTCACAAAACGCCAGTATCTGAGGAGTAGTACTGTTCGTCAGTGGTCGGCCCACCGCCTTGGCTATATCTATCTCTGGTTGACTACATACGCTTGCTAGGCTATTAAGGGACACCGAGGTGAGAAGTCTCGATGAATGTTGGGACGACTCAGCCAAAATACGTGGACCTTGGTTGTCTTTCGTGATAGCTTTTCCATGGACTTGCACGTAGGTAATAGGAAGAATATGTAAAGCACAACCTTTTCATGTCAAGGACTGGCACACTTAACGAAACGAGTCTCACTATCTCACACATCAAAGTGTGCGCTTGAAATATTGCAAATGTAATGGGAGTTGACCTGCTAGATAACACATCGATAAGATGGTCGTTACTCACTAGCAATTTTGGGATCCGTCGCAGAGATATCAAACATATCGTCGTGGTTTTTGCGATGGAGCTCGTACTCCAGTTTCAGAAAAGTTGATGAACCAGTGCCAACTGGAGTGTTCCAATGGATTGAGGGGTACGCCGGACACTGGGCATGCTATAACATGGACATGCTGAATATCGGAATACGTTGTGAAGACTGCCTGGAGGACTCTCAAACCGGAGAATGTAACGGTCAGGTCCCGATAAAGCTAAAGTGTCTCACGGTCAGGCTGCTTTCATAGTCCTGTTTAGACATCCTCGTCGTCCATAGCGGCACCGAGGAAGGCATAGGCATGTAGCTACGGTCTACGTCCATCAACCAAAATTCTCGATGCATCAATGTCACGGCTATCAAGTTGGGCAGTTGAGCAAGACTGTTGCTTGTCACCTATGTCCTACTTGAACGCAACTTACCTGGTCGAAACGAGATGACAAGTTGGATCAGCATATTCAAAGCGGAGCGCTTTACGCCTACACTATGCTGCCAAGAGTACCCGTACTGCCAGCGTGCAGACTCATAGTATTACGTACTCATTCTCATTGTTCACTGACACCTCTGCCTCAGACGAAGAACGCGTACGATATGACTCGGATGAGAAAGTCGACTTTCGCCACAGTCCGCCAAGTCCGATGAGCCGACGCAACGACGAAACCCGCTTGCTCGCTTGCCTTTATGCCATCAGTGTGCGATACCACCGCCACGTTCGTGAACGGTGGGCTTTATGCGGGCTGGCCATGGCCATGACATGTGGCACGACGCAATGTCTGTGCTAGGGACTAACCTAATCCCATTCAATGTGCTGCGCCAGTAATGTTTATAGTGGTTCGATGCAGAATGACGAATTCCGCGCTCTTATAAAAAGGGCAGTGTTGCGATGCCTTTCGAATCCTGTGCGCTCTCCACTTCGAACACGCCCCCACGAAGACAGAGATCATGTCACAACTCATGTCGTCCTCGCTGCCATCTGCGCTGGCACACCTTCACGAGAATGATTATGTGGCACGTATGTTCATCCTCCCCTGAGCGAGATTGGTATCACATTTTTGCTGTAGTTGCTATGCTGACTGCGGTCGGATATGATTACAGTGGGTTATAGGTTCTGTTCCAATATAATATACCAATTTCTACATTCAGTCCTTACATTTTCTAACGAGGTAATGTGCTGATCATCCTATGCTATTTAGTACTCACACGGGGCTTTCCTCAATGATATTTCACATAGGTCGAATACATCTGGGTTAGGGATATCTGATTGTCGAGGCGATGTGTTCCTGATAAAACTACCAGAACAAACCCTGGACGTGGATGTCCTTGCTATTTGTCATTGTATGTATTGAACTTTCCAGAAGGCTTGCAGCATGCTAAGCGAGGTATAGGTTCGTTATTTTGGCCTTTTCAATGTCGCGTGAGTCCACAATGTTCGCATGACATATTCTTAACTCCAAATGCTTGATCAGATCTTCTATCGGTATGTCATCCAAGATGCGAGGTTGGTTAGGTTTTGATTCCGTGACAAGGACGAAGTAGCTTCTTTCCCAACCGTGCAAAGGTAAATTTTTTCCAATCCCGTGACTAACAAGCCTACGCAAGTGTGTACGCACAGACGTACGTATTTTTCCTATCCTCACACCCAAGACCTCGCAACACAACTGATATTTATCAACAGCTGTGAGAATCACACAAGGCTTTCCCTGTGTGTCCTAACGAATCCTCCCAAGGCCAAATATTGTATATAGTCAATCTCTGGACATTCGTTCTCTTTTTTGGTTCTGCTGATTGTAAGTTATTATGTAGTCCACTTTCAGAAAAAGCAGACTGAGTGTACCGCAGTGATCATGATCCTCCGCGTGTGGGCAATGTACAATCGATCACGGTTAATGATCCGTGCACTTCTTATACTCTTTTCCTTGGAGATCATCTTGTTCATTATTACCGCTGCCATTAACAGCAATCCAAGCAATCTATCTGGTATGTGTGCATTCACTGAATAATGGTACAGTATCCTAACCAGTTGCCTGCTATCACCCCGCTTCAGCGACTACCATACTAGACTTTTCGATTTGCAAGGTGGAACCAACCCCGCCGTTAGCAATTTGGACGAAAGCTGCCGTCGTTCTACAAATTACGCAAGCCACGTCGATGTGCATCCTGGCAATCGTCCAATGCACAAGGCAATTATTTCAGATGCATCGCGCGACAAGGCAGTGGCAACTAAATCGGTATATGAGCTTTCTTATTGTGCAGGGTATTCTCTACTTCCTCGCGTACGTTCCCTCTCACCGGTCGCCTCACGGACAACCAAATGACTTTATGTCCCAGTATCTTTCTGTACAGCCTCAGTGATTTATTGTCTGTTTCTGGAATGATTCCGACAGGCGGGTGGAAGAGAATACTATTGGTCTTGGTGGAATATGTGCCCACGTTCACCCTACCCCCTCGGTTCATCCTGAGTATTCGGGAGATGTATATGCACGATGTTCGGGATAGCCATGGGGATGGGACTGACAGTCAGTCGGACTCATCATCCGACATTGGCATGAGAGGGATAGCAGTTGTCTTTGAGGATATTAACCAGGACGAGGTGTTCAAGGATAGCGAGGCACTCTAAAGGGATTTGCAGTGCTCGAGGCAGATACATGCCTTGAGAACATTGCACTTCGGTTAAATCGTATATTGTTGCGGCAGGGACGTTTCTTTGAATTGGTACAGCATGGACAGATAATCGTAGTAGCTGCTGCTTTTGATATCACGTGGCTGGCTCGCATATCAGCCCATACATACCTGAAAAAATTTCAGTTCCTCGAATTAACCTCAGTGCGAATTGAACTTACTATTCTGAGACGGTACGGAAAGTGTTCGCTGATAAACCCAATCAATAATCCAGGAATAGTAATTTCGACAACTTTCCTCGAAGCCAGGAGCTGTACTGGATGACGTCTTCAAATATCCACCGTTCCATACTCATGGTGACGAGGATTGACATTCAACACGTTCTCTCGTAACGAGGAATTGCTTTGATGGAGATTAGAGTAACTCTGCGTGAATAGTTGCAGATATGCCAGTACTACTTGTTCCTTGGCCTGTCAGTCAAACCACGCCTGACGCATACACTTGTCAATGAGATCGCTCACAGCCACCCGGAATTCGCCGTGCACGTGAAATCTTACATGCTGTGTAGGGGCACAGCATGTAAATTTCTTCGATTAACATTCCTATCTGCTCGACACAATACGAACTTGGAACATGATCAATCACATACGAACGTAGTGCCAATGATCCTGACATCGAAGAAAGCTAACTGCATGAGACTTGGGCAAAACAATCCGCCCATGATAGAGAAGAACAGCCAAGTAGTGATCATGACGAAGGGACGGAGGTAGGACATCCAGGCGGAGCCACATGGAGCGCTCCCCAGTTGGGCGTTCTCGGATGATACCCAGACTGCCAAGAAAGAAAATGGTTCTTTCGAGAGCCTGATGGCGGCCGCGCGGCGGCCTTTGTGTCTATGGTGAATGATCGCAAGAGACCCCAGTGCTGTCAATTCAGTGGACTCCGAGTTGGTGCCAATCGATGATTGATGACCGATGTGAATGCTGTCGCATCCCAGACACGGTATTTGTACTCAAGTGGGTAGTTGATCCTTGATCACTTTTCAGTAGGTAAATACTGAGCGTCGAACGCGATGGTCCATAATTTGTGATTTTTCAGTGCTAATCCGATTATTATACCAAGTCAGGGACAAGTGGCAGTCAACGCTTGGCAAATTGATGTCGGGGTTCCATCGCCACAGACATGCGTAAAATACGAGTCTTTTCAGTGATAGCAGCCACATGTATCGGCACTTTGCACCGCCATGTACGTCATGGCTTTGATGAGACGACGCTATACCTCAGATAACCCACACTAGTGGATACACGCTTTGAAAAGCGGCGTCATTTTTACTGTTCCCGCAGCATTTTTTCTTGTCCGCTGTGCTTGCAATTCGTCCTGGCCCATCAAGCGTCGAGACTATGTCCTCTTTGCTACAGTCCGCGCTGACGGGTCTTCTGCAGAATAACTATGTTTCCCGTATGTTCACTCTAACTCATAAAAGTTTATTATGTTCACAACCTTATCATAGTCGCTATGCTTACTGCTGTCGGATATGATTACAGTGAGCTACAACGTCTGTCTAGCACGATCCACTAATTTTTTCATGGGTAGTCCTTACATTTTCGAATGAGGTGGCATAATGACAATTACTCCACATTGAGTATTACTCACAGATGATCGGTAGATTGAATACATCTGGGTTGGAAGGCACCTGTCTGATGAGGTGATATATTTCTGATATGGCCACAGGGAAAACCTTGGACCTGGGTGTCAACCCTGTTCGTTGTTGTGCGTGTCTAACTTCTGAGCACTTGTTACAACCTCTGGGGGGCTAAGAATTGTTATAGGTTCGTTATGTTGGTCTTTGCAATTTCGTGTAAGTCAGTGGTTCTGTAAGACACAAACTGATCGCTGACTTCAAATAATTCATCAGAACCGCTTCTATCGGTATGTATTGTATTCATGATATGAAGCCGTTGCAGCTCTGACCCAGCCTCAAGTCGGAAGTAGTTTTCTACCTGGCCCCGCGAAAGTATTGTATCTTGCCCCGATGATCACGACTAATTTGTGTGCTGAATTGTGTACCCGTAGGCGTACGTGTCCATCCTAAATTTATTGGTGTTTCCCACCACAACGTGAATGATATCTCTTGAACAGATGTGAGCACACTCATTGAAAAATTATCCGTCTGGCACTCTAATCACAGACTATTTTAAGGTGAAATAGCCTATATGATAAACTCTTGGACATATGTTCTCTTTTTTAGTACAGCTAATTGTGAGTGTTGTGTAGCTCACCGTCAAAAAAGCAGACTTTCATGGTGGCTGCAGTTGTGATGATCCTCCGTGTATGGGCATTGTATAGTCGATCGAAGTTGATCTTCAGCACTCTCTTTGCATTTTTTGCCCTGCAGACCATCTCCGATATCCTCGTTGTTGCCATCTACAGCAATCCGAAGAAACAGTCAGGTATGTGGACATTGGCCGAATGAATTGTTTGCACTAATTAGGTTTCAATATTAACTCCATTGTCATGGCATAGCGGAGATTGTCAAAATATTGGATTTTTCTTTTTGTGTGGAGACAGGCACTGCCATTTCGCCTACGTGGACAAAAGTCCCCCCCATTGCAGAGGTCGCCTTCAGTGCAGTGATGTGCATCCTCGCAATCGTCCAATTCATGAGGCAGTCACTTCAAATGTACCGCGCAAACCAGTGGCAAATAAATCGCTACATGAGCTTACTTGTGAAGCAAGGAATCCTCTATTTCTTTGCGTAGGTCCCACCTCAGTCTCTCGTGCAAGCTCGCAAAAGAGCTAACGCCAACCTTCCATCGTAGCGTCTTCTTGCATAACATCATCTATATATTGGCTTTCTGGGGATATATTCCACCAGAAGGATGGATAATGATACTAACATTCATCCTGGAATATGTCCCTATGTACACTCTGACCCCTCGATTCATCATGAATATTCGGGAGCTGTATGTACATGATCTCCGAGGTAGATGTGAAGGGATCGACACCGGATTCGGCCTGTCATCACTCAGCCGGTGTGCTGGTGGGGCGATGGTATTTGCAGATGCTGGACAGGACGAGGGATTGGAGGATATTGAAGGGGTGACCCTGGAAGTTGAGACAACTCCGCCTTAGGTCAGTTTCCGTTACTTTCTGCTGTATGGCCATTCCACATCATGGGCTGTTTGCCTGGTTTTGCACCTTGAGCATAAATATGTCACAACAGCGGCATGATTCTTTTGTCGAATGAAAGAGGAATCAGGACGGATGCCAGATGCCAGATGGTCAAATTTGACCTGATGATCACTGTCGCTGGCTCACAAGACTCTTTAACTATGCCAAAGCGGTGCAGGTCTTTCGGTCATGAGAGCGCTATGATTTCCAAGTACTAGTCGTGACAGGTCATAAACGTGTTTGATGGTGGCACCCACTCGCGGATCTTGTTGGGCTTTGAGCAGAACCGACTATTCTTGATGGGGACAGCCTAACCCGATTCTCGGTTCCTGGAGAGCTTGGCATTGGTCAAAGAAGAGTTACCAAGCCTCATTCACGCAACGATGCTAGGAATTATTTTTTCTAATTATTTTCGAAAGTGTTTATTTGGCGTTTTCTTGTTAATTACGTCGTTTTCATTGGCTACAAATCATGTGCTCGTGTGATTCTGCGCAGCCTCCCAAACGTCGTCGAATCAAACGAGAATGAAACTTTGCCGCTGGTGACAATGTATTCATAGGCATATGTATTTATCTGATGTGCACTACACTTGCTGCTAGGGATTTCCGGCGTGACTGATACATACCAAACAGATATGAGCTCATTGCCCCGAACGTCCTTTGTTCCATTCACACTTGCTTTGGAGGTGAAATGGTGTATATCATCAATTTGTGGCCATTTCTTCTCTGGGCACATCTGATTGTGAGTTTTTCGGTGGTCACTTTCAGAAAAAGCAACTCATGGCAGCGGTTTCAGTCGTCATGATTCTCTGTGAGTAATATATAATTGATATAAACTAATCCTTAGTGCTCTTCTTATGTTATACCCCCTGGATATAATTTCCATCATTATAGCTCTGCCATCTATAATGATTCGGGGGATCTATTTGGTATGTCGACGTTGGCTGAATAGTGGTACACTGCTCTAACCAGCTGTCCACCACTGGTCCGTTTGTCGACCACGTATTGTAGCGACCTTCCAGACTCGGATTCTCGACTTTTCAATATGCCTGGTAGAAATTACCTCGCCAAATTGGACGA
The DNA here is from genome assembly GCA_038093935.1 of Tylopilus cf. pallidocervicolor. Lineage (NCBI taxonomy): Eukaryota > Fungi > Basidiomycota > Agaricomycetes > Boletales > Boletaceae > Tylopilus > Tylopilus cf. pallidocervicolor. Next base: position 1,054 of record JBBPTE010000541.1, on the reverse strand, counting down.
AAGTGGTGCCGTTTTCCACATTATACATGGTTCAGCGATGCGCATCCTGGCGATCATGCCATTCGCGAAGCAGTCCCTTCAGATGTATTTCGTGGTGGAGCAGTGGTAAATTGGTACATGAACCTTCTCATCCAGCAAGGCGTCCTACATTTCTTCGCGTCACTCAGGATTGTCCTTCAAAGCTCTCAAATAGAACGATTAGCAGCTGAGCTAACTTTCCGTCACAGTACCTTTTGATTTCCCTCATCAGTATGCCGATCGTCTCTGGAAAACTTGGGGGTAGGTGACGGCAGCTGATTGTCACCTCTATCTTGCAATATATTTACTATAACCCCTTGATTCATCATGAGTATCGTTGAGTTGCACGCGCATGATGTTCAATGTAGATGTGGCGAAGGGATTGACACTGGGTTCGATCTGTCGTCATCCAGCTGCGGGGCTTGCGGAACGGTGATAATGTTCACGAATGTGGACAGGAAGAGTCACCGGAGGATACTGAAGAAACGCATTGATGGAGATTAGAACAACCTAGGGGGGATAAGACAATGTCCAGAGTTCTCAACCGTGTGGTGGAGGCTCATTCGCATTTCATGGGGACGTTGGTGGAAAGTTCCAAGGGGCATTGGTTCGAAGGACTCGAGAGTGCAGTCCTCTCCGCATTTCCGTTGTTTCTGCTTTTAGGAATACAAAATCTTACGCACCTTTCTCCTAAGATCAACCCTGTGCACGCCAAAAAAAGAAAAGGAAACCCGGTTATGGGCATCTCTATGAAGACAGCTGGGCTGAATCTGTACATCCTGGACAAAAAAAAATCCTTCAGTGATAACCCATAGGACCGCTTCAAAAGCGGCTTGAAACCCATATCTGACGTGTACACAAATGCCGATGCAGCGATCCTCATGGGCGTGATGGTCTAAAATATGCGCGAAGGCAGTGATGCCGCCCTGAAGTGCATTGTGTGATGGGTTCCTTTGAGGAGCTTGTTGGCGGCGGCGCGGCGGCCTTTGTGTCTATAGCAAATTATCGCGAGACTCCGATGCCCCCACCCCACTGG
>JBBPTE010000538.1:0-16057 GCA_038093935.1 Tylopilus cf. pallidocervicolor | reverse complement strand
AAGAATATCTAATATAATAGACAATCAATGAGAAGCTCTCTGCCTCATGAGGGATGATCTTATACAAGCAGAAGATCAAATTGCAGCAATGCCCACTAGAGCTTTGGGAGTGGCCCCATGTGGAGAACCAAAGCTCTCTAAAATCATAGTGGATCCTGGTGACTTTGATGGAACCAGGAGACATGTTTTCAATGAGTGGTGGGGAAAAGTCCTCATATGGAAAGAGGAAAACCCCATCACTCTCACTGACCAATCAGCCATATGGGCCATATTATCATGAATGAAGAAAGGCAACACTGTATGTTGCAATTGCTGCACAATGTAGAATGGACTTAGGACTATTTCCTTTCCTTTCTTATCTTATCTTTTATCTTTCACAGACCCAGCACAAGAGAGCACAGTAGGACTTGCAGTCTCATTCCATTGGGACTCAGGATCACTAGGTTCCATTTGTCACTGAGACTCTTGCCTGATCCAGATCTTAACCAATTTAGGATATGGAGATCTCTGACACCTTTTTCTTTATTTCCGCTTTACACCTAGATGGCATTCATTTCCCACTGTCACATCTATGATGAGGTGTTGAACATTCATTTCTGCTCAGGGCTATGCTTTTGCTTCCATTCTTTCATTTCCATCTCACAGCCTTGATGGCTTCTCTTTCTTTTGATCCCTGCTACTATGGGATGACTCATTCTTATCTTGGCTATGCTAAGCTCAATACACTACTGGTTAGCATAGACATACTATCGGACCTTTGCCATTGGTAGATACACATATACAAACATGTACACACAGTAGTTGATTGTCTATATATATCAGGAGACACTAGGGCTATGGTCCTCAGTCTAGCCTCTTGGAGTTTTCCCTTCAAGTGACTTTCAATTCCTCCTTGTCTTGTACAACCTGAAGCTTTACTATTACTTGCATTTTGCTTTTGGTCATTTCACCACAAGGGTCACAAACACTATTTATCAAGGTGCTCAACCAAGGGGTGGCCCTTGTGAGCAGAATTTACAAAGGTCATGATGCAGCACTTCTGCCCCATCAATGACAAGGAGTGGCACAAGCAACAGCTGCTCCACCTCACCCAAGGAAAACAGGACATGGCCATATTCCTGTCTAAATTTGAATCATACCAATTTGTGGCTGAATTAGATGAAGCCCATCTCATCGACCTCCTGTACCACCATGTGAATCAGGAAATAGTAAAGAGATATGTCAGGCAAGAAGGGTATCTGACAGACATCAATACCTTCATCACCTATCTTTGCCAGCAAGGAGAGAGGGAAAACCTGATGAAGCTTCTCACATGAGGCACCACACAAGATGCTGAACTAAGGACAAAAACCTGTAATCCTAATGCAATGGATATTGACATGGCAAGAACAGCCTCCCACAAATGCTACGAGTGTGGAGGAAAAGGCCATTTTACTGTAGACTGTAAGCACCCAGACCTTAAGTGGTGTCCAGAATGTGGCTACAAATCAGTAAGGGACCACTTTCATAAATGAGGCTGCTTCAAGAAGAAAACCCACCAAGCCTGCACCACTGATGACAGTGCAACCTCCTGAGATGAGGATAAAAGCACCAACAAGGAATTCATTCAGTTCACACTGGGGACTTGGACCAACTCAAATGCCACACCTCCACTGAAGGAGGAAGGCAAAGGAAAAGGCTGTGATTACATGGCCAACATACAAGGAATGGACTTTGAAGTGGCCTAGGCCTAGTTCCAGGATCATGAAAACCTCACCTTGAAGTCAAAAAAAGGCAGAGCCTAAGCCATATCAGGAATAGTAAGGGCCAGAATAATTTTCCTTGTCCACAGTCTTTGTCTTCTGAAAACGTACAAAAACAACAAAAAATTTCCTCTAAATTGCTTTTCTTTACTTACAATTGATGAATGTACAGAATCAGATGCCTTGGACATCTTCAAACTTTCCCACACTAACTTAATAGACTCTTTCTTGCCAATAGGGGAGCCCTCTCAGAGGCTTGGCCAGGGCATTACACCAGTGCTTAATTTCCCTAAATTCTCAAAGCTGCATGGACTTCTGGAAGAGAACTTTCCTGAAGACATCTTTGTCTGAAACCTTCATCAGGATTGTGAGATCCTTCTTGATATCCACATTGCCCCCTTCACCAACCAATGTGAAGATAACTATACTTCTATGAAGGCACTGCTAGATAATGGAGCCAATGCTATATTTATTAATAAAAAATGGGCACAAGACACCAAGCTTCCTCTTATAAAACTCTGACACAAAATCTCCATGTATAATGTTAATAGAACAAAGAACTCTGTGGAATCTATTTTTCATGCTGCAGAGCTGGTACTTGAATTCCAGGGACATTGTGAGAAGGTTATGGTGGAAGTCACCAATCTAGGAAAAAACACCTTCATCTTAGGCTATGAATGGCTGAAACATCACAATCCCAAAATCAATTGGACCTGGAGTATGGTCTGCATGACAAGTTGCCTTTACCACTGTCACCGGCTGTAGAGTAAGCCACTAGCCTTAGGACTCACTGAAAAGGAGGAGGAAGCACTCCAATATGAGGTATATGCCATCATCAGAGCACTAGAAGCACAATTAGATCAAAAGAAACAAGTGCAAGATGCTCTACAGGACCAAGCTCTGAAACCTAGAGTCAAAGACTTGATACCAAAAGAATACTTAGAATTCATTGATGTGTTCTCAAAGAAGGAATCTGAATGCATGCCACTTAGAAAACCATGAGATCATGCTATAGATCTCAAAGATACCTTTAAACCAAAAAAGGGTAGATTGATTCCCCTTTTGGTGATGGAACAAGAAGAGGTCAAAGCATTTTTTGATGATCAGCTGGTCAAGGGCTATATTTGCCCCTCTAAGTTCCCACAAACCTCTCTAGTATTCTTCATTTTGAAAAAGGACAAAAAGAAGTGCATGGTACAGGATTACTAATACCTTAATGAACACATGGTTAAAAATAATTATCTCCTCCTGCTAATCTCCTAGCTTGTCAACAAGCTCTAGGGAGCAAAACTATTTATGAAAATGGACCTCTGATGGGGTTACAATAACATCTGAATCAAGGAAGGCAACAAGTGGAAAGCTGCTTTCGTCTGTTTTAAGGGCACATTTGAACCCCTAGTCATGTACTTCAGATTATGCAATTACCCTGCCACCTTCCAAGCAATGATGAATGAAATCTTTGCTAATATGGATGACATTGTGGTGGTCTATATAGATGACCTAATGATATTTATCAAGATGGACAATCAAGCTGAACATGATCACATCATACTTGATGTTGCAAGTATGCAACAGTTGTCTGCATGACAGACTAGTTCATGCCAGTACACCCACTGATCTTGTGGTACACTTTCATTTTTACTTTACGCCTTACCAAATCCCTCAACAGGGATCTCCCTACTTCATCTTCTTACGCCACTGATCCCTATTGACACCCCTTTTCATTTATACGACTCTTCCCTTTCAGGGTTAGATCTACATACAGGTTTGTGCCACCAGTGACCTCAGGATAAGGGGCTGCCACCCCTTTATGCCCTTAATGCTACTATGATAAGAGCCACTTATGCTATAGGCTAGGGCTTATCATATGATTAGTAATAGTTGCTTACATAGTATATGTAGAACATCTATATATACCCAAGAGCTCTCGCTGGATGCTCTCCAGCTTTAGTCTCTTGGGGTTTGCCCCTCAAGCTCGACACTTCACAAGAGATGCCTTGCCTCTGGATAGCCTCCAGCTCAGCATACAGTAGTTACTACATGGCACGGCTCTCGTAGGGCTCACCGTAGCCTTCTACCTTCACTTCACCTTTGCCCAGGGCTCACATCCTGTGTTATCTATTTCTCTATAATTCACTTACATCTACGTCCAATGGTGACCTGTCTGGTTCTACACAGCTGAGGTTTTTCCTTGGTCACTCCTACGTTCAGCCTTGAGGGTTGTTTCACTTGAAGTTCTGTGCAGGTTGCAGGAAAACAATTTATTTGTCAAATCAGAGAAATATATGTTCCAGGCCAAGGAAGTTGACTTCCTTGGAATGATTGTCAGCACTGACAGAATCAAAATAGACCCAGCCAAAGTCCAAGTAGTTCTAGAATGGCTGGCTCTGAAGAACCTTTGTGGAGTACAAAGCTTTATGGGCCTAGCAAACTTCTATCAGAGATTCATTAAAGACTACTTGAAAGTGGCAAGACCACTTAATGATCTCATGAAGAAAGAAACCCCTTTCATATGGGGAGAAGTTCAACAAGAAGCATTTGATATGCTCAAATACCACTTCACCACTGCTCTGGTTCTTGCCTACCCTGACATTGACTGTCAATTCCATCTAGAATCTGACAGCTCTGACTACACCACAGGAGCCATATTATCTATACTAAAGGAAGGCAAATGGCACCCAGTTGCCTATTCCAGTCACTTGATGACAGATCAGGAATGAAACTATCCCATTGCCAATAAGGAGATGCTAGATGTCATCCAAGCATTAGAGCAATGGCAACACTGCCTGGAAGGTGCTAGACATCCCTTTGAGATCTGGAATGATCATGCCAACCTTCAGTTCTTTATGATGAGGCAAGACCTCAACTGCTGACAGGCCCAATAGGTACAATATTTATCTAGATTCAATGCTATCTGGATCCATAAGTCCAGAGCCTCTATGGCCAAAGCAGACACCCTCTTCAAGAGGGAGGATCATGCCATCGGAATAGAAGATAACAATAAAGGGGTTATGGTAATCCCTGAAGAAGATATTGCTTTGTGAAATGTCTTAGTCATCTTTCTGGAGTCAATATGTTTGACCATGGTCTCTATTGATGATGAAGGGTCTCAAATTAGACATAATATATTCCTCAAAACATGCAAGCTATCTGAAAGAAATATCTGTGATCTCGAATGCAAGCATAATATCTGAGAAGAACATGATGGCTGCCTATCCAATGAAGAAGGCCATCTTTATATACCTCCATCTAACTTATTAAGGATGTCAATCATCCAATCTGCTCATGACCTCCTGGTTCACAGCCATCCAGGTTACCAAAAGACCTTGGATATCCTTAGACATAATTATTTCTGGCTGGGCATGGCCTCAATGGTCAAAGATTACATCACTAGATGTGATGCATGTCAATGGCACAAGGGATCCAATCAGGCCCCTAGTGGGCTACTTCAACTACTCCCAATACCCAAACATCCTTGGGAATATATCACAGCTGACTTCATTACAGATCTTCCCCTTTCCCAGGGCTTCAACTCCATCTTGATGGTGATAGATCAGTTCAGCAAAGAAGTAGAGCTGATCCCATGCATAAAGAATATATCTGCCCTAGAAATGGCCAAACTATTTATGAATCACGTGTAGAAGCACCATGGTCTTCCCCTTACAATCACCTCTGACCATGGACTCCAATTTGCATCAGAGGTTATGAGAGAAATTAACTGCAGGCTCAGTATAGAAACCAAACTCTCAACTGCCTTCCATCCTCAGACAGACAGACAATCTGAGATTGTAAACAAGAAAGTGGGGAAGTTTCTACATATCTATTGCTTTGACAGGCAAAATGAGTGGGCAGACTGGTTGTTGCTCGCTCAGTTCTCAATCAATCAGAAGAAGCACTCCACCATGAAACACTCACCCTTCGAGGTGACATACTCTTATTTTATTCATGCAGGACCCTCTACCACATTAGCTGCACAAAGCTCTAAAGCCCCCACTGCCAATAACTACCTCACACTTCTATCTGATGTGAAAAAGAACATTGTTGATGTGCAGGAGGAATGCATGAAATGTCAAGCCAATAGACACTGGTCCATGACACCAGCTTTTATCATCAAAGACCTCGTCTGGCTCTTGATGGAGAACCTTAAATTAATCTGTGCTAGCCACAAACTTATGGAGTGATGGCTTGGACCATATACTATCACCACCTTAGCAGGATCAAATGTGGTCACATTATGACTACCCTCCTCAATGCATATTCATCCAATGGTCAATGTATCCTGGGTTAAGCCATACAAGGAATGCCTTGAAGGCCAACCAGTGTGACACCCAGGCCTCATGCAAGTCACGGAGGACAGAGATAATGAGTGGGAAGTTAACTACATTATTGACTCATAATACAGGAGATGCTGTCTAGAATATTTAATTCATTGGTAGGGCTACAATGAGACTGATCAAATATGGAAACTCATCAGTAATCTGACAAACTAAAACAACCCTAAGGCTGCCATATGGAGGAGTGAACCCTTGGATGACAAGGATTCCATAATGCTGACAGGTTGCCATGAATGTAGACATAAGCCCTGAGTTGGGGAGAAATAGATAGGACACAGACTGAAGCCTGGACAAGAAGTAATGAAGGAAGAGACCACAGTGAGCCCAGCGAGAGCCATGGTTAGAGTAATGGTGGAATGCCAACCTAGAGGCTATCTGAAGATGAGGCCACTTTTATAGATGTTGAGCTTAGGGGAAACCTTCAAGAGACTAAGCTGGAGCTAACCAGTGAAGGCTCTCAGGCTTATATAGGCATTGAAGCAACCTAAAACCTTGAGGTGATATCGCAGACTTCGGTTGCCTTGTAGGACTTGGACTAGAGGTGAGAGTGTAGTGGTGATACTGCTGAACACTAGGTTTCAGGGAATATACCAAGAGAACTAGACTGAGGACTCAGCCTTGCTAGCCTCTGGTTTATATATTGACGGTATGTGGCTATGCTACTACCAGAGTGGCGTGTCTAAGGTGAGTCCGTATGTCTAGACTAGCCAATAGCGTATCGTGCTTAGGACACGTCAGCGCCTGAGTAAGCGTGTGAGTCATGCTGACAGAGCCATGACTGTGGAGTGACTAAATGTGCACTGCCAACCCAACGAGGCAGCGTGGTAATTAAATAAGAAGAAGCGGAGATTAAATAGAAGCATACAGCCTGGCTGTGGCAGAATGGAAGAGAAGCCATCAAGGCTGTGAAGCAGAAATGAAAAGGTGGCTGAGATCTCCATATCCTAGATCTGAGATCTGGATCGGATGAGAGTTTTGGTGCCAGACGGAACTAAGTGATCCCGAGTCCCGGTAGAGCAAGACTGTGGGTCCTACTGTGCACTCTTGTGCCGGGTCTGCGAAGTGAAGATAAGATAAGATGTGTCTGTGTTCACGAGAAGAGAAGAAAAAGAGAAATAACGCTAAGTCCGTGTTGCATTGTAGTCCATTTGCAACAGGCATAAGCTATGTAATACTACTATATTCATATGATAAGGCCTAGCCTATAGCATAAGTGCCACTTATTATAGAAGCACTGAGGGCATAAAAGAGTGGCAGCCCCTTATTCTGAGGTTGCCAGTGGCACATCATTATGTAGAGCCTTCCATAAGATGGTGATAAAGAAAAGGGATGTCAACAGGGATCAGTGGCATAAGAAGATGAAGAGAGAGATCCCCATTGAGGGATGCCATAACCATATTATAAAGTGAAAATGAACATAATGAACTAGTCCAGTTTGTGTACCAGCATGAGTTAGCCTGTTGTGCAGATGACAGTTGCATGCTTGCAACACAAACATACAGAAAGCCATACGAGACTTTCACATCCATCATCTGGTCCCCTTTCTATCGACCCCACCAATTTCTTATTTTTATTCAAACCTACACATGATCTTCAATCCTCGATCCTCAATCAGATCTCACCAGGAGATCCCCTTTAATCGCCTAGAACTAACTTAATCCCATCCCACCCCTATGTTCAACCCCATCAGTGGATCCAACATTAGACCACTGATATTCTGTCCAATATCCACTGCCTACCAAGCATGCAACCAATCCTGAAACCTGGACTCTATTTCATATCCATATGCAATTCGCCCATCATCTATTGTCATACAGCTAGGGTTATACAATGCATATGATACCACATGATGACCCACTATGAAATACCCTTAGCACAATGACCAATGATGATCCCACACTTATGAAAATGGAAATTCAGTGCCATTGGAACACCATGAACAGTGAACATCCACAACAGAGTCATGGACATCCCAAACAAGGTTACAAATATGACCCAGAGAGTGAAGAGGACAACTAGGATGAGGGTAACAACAAAAGACATCTTGATGATGCACAACACACAATCCTCTTCTCTTATACCTTTCAATGTTCTCACAGTCATCTGGAAGCTGACCAATAGGAGGGGGAAAGTGTTGCAACCGCTGCACAATGTAGAATGGACTTAGAACTTTTTCTCTTCTCTTTCTTATCTTATTGCAATAACAGATGCCATCTTATCTTTTATCTTTTGCAGACCCAGCACAAGAGTACATGGTAGGACCTGCAGTCTTGCCCCACTGAGACTTGGGATCACTAGATTCCATTTGTCACTGAAATGCTTGCCCAATCTGAATCTTAACTGATTTAGAATATGGAGACCTCTGACACTTTTCTTTCATTCCTGCTTTACACCTAGACAGCATTTATTTCCCAATACCACATCTATGATGAGGCATTTTGCTTTCATTTCCACTCAGGGCTATGCCCTTGCTTCCATCCTTTAATTTCCATTTCACAGCCTTGGTGGCTTCTCTTCTTTCTGATCTTTGCTGTTGTGGGATGACTCATTCTTATCTCAGCTGTGCAGAGCTCATTATGCTACTGGTGTTGCAGAATAGTCTATAACACAACATGGACTTAGCATTATTTCTCTTCTTCTTATCTTATTGTGCACACACTTATCTTCACTTTTGCAGACCCAGCACAAGAGTGCATGGTAGAGGCCAGACCTCCCTTGGTCTCAGTACTACTAGGTTCTGTCTGGCATAGGAAATCTCACCTGATCCAGATCTTAGATCTAGAATACAGAGATCTCAGTCACCTTTTCATATCCACCTCACAGCCTTGATGGCTTCTCTTCCATTCCACTACAGCCAGGCTGTGTACACACCTTTTTAATTTCCATTTGCTTCTATTTAATCTCTGTGCCCCCTCATTGGGCTGGTAGTGCACATGTAGTCATTCTGCAGTTATGGCTCAGTCAGCATGACTCACCCCCTTACTCAGGTGCTGATGTGTTCTGAATATAATATGCTATTGGCAAGTCTAGACATATGGACTCACCTTAGACACACCACTCTGGTAATAGCATAGCCACATGATATGAATATATAAACCAGAGACTAGTGAGGCTGAGTCTTCAGTCTAGTTCTCCTGTGAAATAACTCAAAAGTGAATGCTTGAGGAGTGGGGCTTTAGGTTGCCTAGACCAAGAGGAATCGAGAGTTGCTTAGAGGAAAAACTCCAAGAGACTAGACTGAGGACTGTAGCCTCAGTGTCTCCTGGTATATATAAATGAATGACTACTTTGTACATGTTTGTATGTACAGGTATCAACCAATCCTTAGAGTCCAATATCATGTCTATACTAACTAGTAGCATATCAAGCTCTGCACAGCCAAGATAAGAGTGAGTCATCCTGCAGCAGCAGGGATCAAAAAGAAGAGAAGCCTTCAAGGCTGTGAGATGGAGATGAAAGAGTAGAAGTGAGGGCATAGCCCTGAGCAGGAATGAATGTAAAGCACCTCATTGTAGATGTGGTGGTGGGAAATAAATGCCATCTAGGTGTAAAGCAGAAATGAAAAGAAAAGTGTTGGAGATCTCTGTATCCTAAATCAGTTAAGATCCAGATTGGATAAGTATCTCAGTGACAGATGAAACCTAGTGATCCTGAGTCTTGATGGAATGAGATTGCAAGTCCTACCATGCACTCTTTTGCTAGGTCTGTGAAAGTGAAGATAAGGTGCATTCATGTGCATGATAAGGTAAAGAAAAGAAAAATAATGCTAAGTCCATATTGTGTTGTAGTCCATCTGCAACATCCTGGTGTATTCCCTAGAACCAAGTGTCTAGCAGCACCACCACTACTTTTTCCCCTAGTCCAAGTCCTACAAGGCAACTGAAGTCCAAGCAATACTGATTTAGGGTTTTAGGTTGTTTCATTAGAACTAGACTAACCATCACTTCCCTTGCCTTCATACTTGAAAATGAAAGTGTGTTGTGAGACAACCCTAGGCTGTTGAATGGAGGAGTAGATCCAAATGCTATAAGGATCCTGTAATATGCTGACAGATGAGGATAAAAGCACTGACAATGAGTACATTCATTCTGCTCTGAGGGGCTGAACAAATTTGAAACCTGCTCCTTCGCCAAAGGAGGAGAACAAAGGAAAAGGCTGTGACTACATGGCCAATATACAAGGACTAGATTTCAAAGACACCCATGCCTGGTTCTGGGATTATGAAAACCTGGCTGTGAAGTCAGAAAAAGGACAAGCCTAAGCCATATCAGGAATGGTAAAGGCCCAAACAATATTTCATTTTGTCCACTATCTTTTTTCTTGAAATATGTACAAAAAACACAAAAAATCTCTTCACCAAATTGCCTTTCCTTACTTACAATTGATGAATGTATGGAAACAGATGCTATGGACATTTCTGAACTTTCTACTAACTTAACAGAATCTTCCTTGCCAATATGAAAGCCCTCTCAGAGGCTCAGCTGGGATGTTACACTGGTGCTTAATTCCTCTAAACCTACAACTCCACATGAAATTCCAGAAGAGGAGTTTTCCAAAGACATCTTTGTCCAGAACCTTCACTAGGATTACAAGATCCTTCTTGACATCTGCATAGCCCCCTTTGCTAACCAACACAAAGATAATTATACCCCAACAAAGGCACTACCCAATAGTGAAGCCAATGCCATATTTATCAATTGAAAATGGGTGCAAGACACCAAGCTTCCTCTAATCAAACTCTGACATGAAATCTCCATTTACAACATTGATGGAATCAAAAACTCTGCAGGATCTATTTCTCATGCTGCAAAGCTAGTAGTAGAGTTCCAGGGACACAGTGAAAAGGTTATGGCAGAAGTCACTAATCTAGGGAAAAATGCCTTCATTTTAGGATATGAATGGTTAAAACATCACAATCCTGAAATTGACTGGACCTGGGATACGGTCTGCATGACACATTGCCCCCACCATTGCCATTGGCTGCAGAGCAAGCCGCTAGCCTTATGCCTTGTGGAAAAGGAGGAGGAAGCACTTCAATATGAAGTACACACCACCATTAGAGTACTAGAAGCGCAATTAGAACAAAAGAAATGAGTGCAAGATGCCCCATAAGACCAAGCTCTGAAGCCTAGAGTTGAAGACTTGGTACTGAAAAAATATTTAGAATACACCAATGTGTTCTAGAAAAAGGAATCTGAACACATGCTGCTTAGAAAACCATGGGATCATGCTATAGATCTCAAAGATACCTTTAAGCTGAAAAAGAGTAGATTGATTCCCCTTTTGATTACAAAACAAGAGGAAGTCAAGGCATTCCTAGACAACCAGCTGGCTAAGGACTACATTCACCCCTTTAAGTTACCATAGACTTCCCTAGTATTCTTTGTTCTGAAAAAGGACAGAAAGAAGTGCATGGTACAGAACTATCAATATCTAAACAAACACATAGTCAAAAATAATTATCCCCTCCTGCTCATCTCCCAACTTGTTGACAAGCTTCAGGGAGTGAAACTATTTACAAAAATGAACCTTCGATGGGGTTACAACAATGTCCAAATTAAGGAAGGCAACGAATAAAAAGCTGCTTTCATCTGCTTTAAGGGCACATTCAAACCCTTAGTCATGTACTTTGGGTTATGCAATTCCCCCACCACCTTTTAAGCAATGATGAATGAAATCTTTGCTGATATGGACATTGTGGTGGTCTACATAGATAACTTAATTATATTTACCAAGATAGACTATCAAGCCAAACATGATCAGATTGTTCTTGAAGTCCTGCACAGGCTGTGGGAAAATAACCTATTCGTAAAACTGGAGAAATGTATGTTCCAGGCCAAGAAAGTCAACTTCCTTGATATGATCATCTCTACAGATGGAATAAAAATGGATCCAGCTAAGGTCCAAGCGATCTTAGAATGGCTGGCTCCAAAGAACCTCCATGGAGTAAGAAGCTTTATGGGCCTAGCGAACTTCTATTGGAGATTCATTAAAGATTACTTGAAAGTGGCTAGACTGCTTAACAATCTCATGAAGAAGGATACCCCTTTCATATGGGGTAAAGCCCAATAGGAGGCATTTGATACACTCAAACTCCACTTTACTACTGCTAGGTAAAGCCCAATAGGAGGCATTTGATATGCTCAAACTCCACTTTACTACTGCTCCAGTTCTTGCATATCCTGACATTGACTGTTAATTCTGTCTAGAATCTGACAGCTCTGACTATGCCACAGGGGCTGTACTATTTATACTGAAGGAAGGCAAATGGCATCTGGTTGTCTATTTCAGTCATTTGATGACAGACCAGGAATGCAACTACTCCATTGCAGAGAAGGAAATGCTAGGCATTATCCAAGCTCTAGAACAATGGTGACACTATCTGGAAGGTGCTAGACACCCATTTGAAATCAGGAATGACCATGCCAACCTCCAGTTCTTCATGACAAGACAGGATCTCAACCACTGACAAGCCTGATGGGCTCAATATTTATCTAGATTCAATACTATTTGGATCCATAAGCCAGGAGCCTCTATGGCCAAAGCCAACACCCTCTTTAAAAGAGAAGATCATGCAGTCAGAATAGAAGATGACAATAAAGGGATTACAGTAATCTTCGAAGAAGACATCGCTGTGCGAAATGTTTTAGTCATCTCCCCAGAGTCAATACATTTGACTATGGTCTCTATTGATCATGAAGGGTCTCAAATTAGACATAACATATTCCTAGAAACATGCAAGCTATCCAAAAGAGACATATGAGATCTCAAATGCAAGCATGGAATCTGTGAAGAACATGATGGCTGCCTTTCTGATGAAGAAGGCTATCTCTATGTACCCCCATCTAACTTATTACAGATGTTGATCATCCAATCCACTCATGACCCCCTGGTTCATGGCCACCTGGATTACCAAAAGACCTTGGAAATACTTAGACATAATTATTTCTGGCTGGGCATGACCTCGATGGTCAAGGATTACATTGCTAGATGTGACATGTGCCAATGTCACAAGGGATCCAATCAAGCCCCCAGCAGGCTCCTTCAACCACTCCTGATCCCTGAACACCCTTGGAAACATATCACTGCTGACTTTATTACAGACCTCCCTCTCTTCCAAGGCTTTGATTCTATCTTGATGGTAGTAGATTGGTTTAGCAAAGAAGTAGAACTGATCCCATGCACAAAAAACATATCCACCCTAGAAACAGCTAAGTTATTTATGAACCATGTCTGGAAGCACCATGGACTTCCATTAACAATCACCTCTGACTGCGGACCCCAATTCGCCTCAGAAGTTATGCAAGAAATTAACCACAGGCTTGATATAGAAACCAAACTCTTGACTGCCTTCCATTCCCAGATGGATGGACAATCTGAGATTGTAAACAAGGAAATTGGGAAGTTTTTATGTATTTATTGCTTTGACAGGCAAAACAAGTGGGCAAACTGGCTGTTGCTCACTCAGTTCTCTATCAATCAGAAGAAGCATTCCACCACTAAGAAATCCTCCTTTGAGGTGACACATCCTTATCCCATTCAGGCAGGATCCTCTACCTCATTGGCTGCACAAAGCAAAGCACCCACCACCAATGACTATCTAAAGCTTCTTTCTGACGTAAAAAAAACATTGCTGATGTGCAGGAATGCATGAAATGTCAAGCAGATAGACACTGGTCCACAGCACTGGCTTTTACTGTCGGAGACCTCATATGGCTCTCAACAAAAAACCTTAAATTAACATGCACCAGCCACAAACTCATGGAGTGATGGCTTGGACCATATGCTATCACTGCCTTGGCAGAACCAAATGCGGTTACGTTACAGCTACCTTTCTCAATGCAAATACACCCTATGGTCAATGTATCCTGGGTTAAGCCATACAAGGAATGCCTTGAAGGCCAACCAGTATGACATCCAGGCCCTATATAGGTTATGGAGGACAGAGACAATGAATGGGAAGTCAACTACATTGTTGACTCTTGCTATAGGAAATGCCATCTAAAATATTTAATTCACTGGCAGGGCTATGATGAGACTGATCATATGTGGAAACCCATTGGTAACCTGACAAACACACAGAAAGCCATATGCAACTTTCATGCCTGTCACCCCGCCACCCCCTGAATCCTTTCTATTGATCCTGCCAATTTCCTATTTTTATTCAAACCTACAACTGACCCTGCAGAGAAAAACATCACCACTCTGAAATTCCCTTTGATCACCTGGAATGTGATCCATAGGAGGGGGGAAGTGTTGCAACTGCTGCACAACATAGGACAGACTTAGACACTTTTTTTCTTTATCTTATTGCAATAACAGACACATTTTATCTTTTATCTTTCAGAGACCCAGCACAAGAGTGCATGATAGGACTCATAGTCTCGTTCTACTGGGACTCAGGATCACTAGATTTCATCTATCACTGAGATGCTCGCCCAATCCAGATCTTAACTAATTTAGGATATGAAGATCTCCAACACATTTCTTTTTATTTCCACTTTATGCCTAGACGGCATTTATCTCCCACCACCACATCTACGATGAGGCATTTTACATTCATTTCCACTCAGGGCCATGCCCTTGCTTCCATTCCTTCATTTCTGCCACACAGCCTCAAAGGCTTCTCTTCCCTTTAATCTCCACTGCTGTGGGATAACTCACCCTTATCTTGGCTATGTCAAGCTCAATATGCTACTGGCTAGTATAGACATGTTATTGTACTTCATGGATTGGTCGATACCTATACATACATATACAAACAGTAGTTGTTGGTCTATATATACCAGGAGACACTGAGGCTATGGTCCTTAGTCTAGTCTCTTAGAGTTCTCCCTTCAAGCAACTCTTGACATCTCTTGTCTAGTACTTGCAACCTGAAGCTTAGTCTCTTAGCTATTTGCTTATCAGCCATTTCATAATTCCTACACCCTGGTGGAGGAATAGAAGGGAAGGTCCATAGTCCTGTGTGAGTCATGGAGTACCCAGTATCCAGACCCTGATTGGTCTATTGGAAATTAACTGCCACATCACTGATGTGGGAGAATGGAAGTGAAGGAAAAAGGAAGGGTGCCACTAGGGCAGTGTGAATGGTAATTAAAAGTGACTTGTGTCCATATCCTAGATTCAAAGATCCACATTGGGCAACAGTCATCATCATAACATAAGAAGTACTACTGGTGGTCATGGGACTCTTGAATACTGGTGTCATCTGTGCACCTAGTGTTAGGGCTGTGAAGATAAATGATAAGATGTGTCCATTATTGTGATAAGACAAAGGGAGGAAAAGAGAACGACTAAGTTTGATGTTTATTGTGCAGCAACTGCAACAGAAACTCCAAGAGACTGGACTAAGAGCCATAGCCTCAGTATTTCCTGGTATATATAGACAGACAACTATGTATGTACATGTTTATATACTAGAGTATTGATGAATCATACAAGTCCAATAGTATATCTATGCTAACCAGTTGAAACAACCTAAAACCCTAAAGCAGTATTGCTCAGACTTTGGTCACCTTGTAGGACTTGGACTAGGGGAGAAAGTAGTGGTGGTGCTGCTAGACACTTGATTCTAGGGAATACACCAGGAAAACTAGACTGAGGACTCAGCCTTGCTAGTCTCTGGTTTATATATTCATATCATGTGGCTATGCTACTACCAGAGTGGTGTGTCTAAGGTGAGTCTGTACATCTAGACTAGCCAATAGTGTACTGTGCTCAGGACACGTCAGCACCTGAGTAAGGGGGTGAGTCATGCTGACTGAGCCATAACTGTGGAATGACTACATGTGCACTGCCAGCCCAATGAGGGGGCACAGAGATTAAATAGAAGCAAATGGAAATTAAAAGGGTGCATACACAGCCTGGCTATGGTGGAATGGAAGAGAAGCTGTCAAGGCTGTGAGGCAGATATGAAAAGATGGCTGAGATCTCCATATCCTAGATCTGAGATCTGAATTGGGCAAGATTTCCTGTGCC
>JBBPTE010000537.1:0-16068 GCA_038093935.1 Tylopilus cf. pallidocervicolor | reverse complement strand
CAGCTGGTCGTCTAGGAAGGCTTTGACCTCTTCTTGTTCTGTAACTGAAAGGGGAATCAATCTACCCTTTTTCAGCATAAAGGTATCTTTGAGATCGATGGCGTGATCCCACAGTTTGCGCAACAGCATTTGTTCTGACTCTTTCTTAGAGAACACGTTATAATATTTTCTATATTCAGTGGGAACAAGATCTTCTACCACTGGTTTTGGATCTTGTTTCTGTTGGTCTATTTGTGCTTCGAGCACTCTAATCATGGCGTGGACCTGGTATTGGAGGTCCTCCTCTTCTTTCTCCTAGAGTCATAGGAAAAGGGGTTTGCTCTGCAAACGGTGGCAGTGGCATGGGCAGCAGGTCATCCAGACTGTGCCCTTCGTCCAATCTATTTCTGGATTGTGTTGTTTGAGCCATTCATATCCGAGGATGAAGGCATTTTTTCCCAGATCGGTCACTTCTGCCATAACCTTTTCCCGATGTCCCTGGAACTCTACTACCAGCTCCGCTGTGTGGGAAATGCTTCTGGCGGAGTTTTTGGTTCCATCAACGTTATAAACAGGGATCTCGTGTCGGAGTTTCATAAGAGGAAGTTTGGCATCTTGCACCCATTTGCGGTCGATAAATATGGCATTAGCTCCACTGTCCAGCAGGGCCTTGGTGCGGGTATAGTTGTCTTCATGGTGGTTCGCGAAGGGGGCAATGCGGATATCTAGAAGAATCTCTCGATCTAGATGGAGGTTCCTAACGAAGATGTCTTTGGGAAATTCATCTCTGACAGTAACATGTGGTGGAGGTATAAAAGGGGAATTAAGCACCGGTGTGACACCCCAGCTGAGCCTCTGAGAGGGCTTCCCTGTTGGCAATGGAGAATCTGGAGAAAATTGTTCGGGGATGTCCGATGCATCTGATTCCGTACATTCATTAATTGTAAGTAAAGAGAATGAATTTGTAGAAGAAATATTTTTGGATTTTTGTACATAAGAAGGGGACCATGAAGAAAAAGAAGATTATCTGGCGGGGCCCTTACCATTCCCAATATGGCTCAGGCTTGGCCTTTTCCCGACTTCGAAGCCAGGTTTTTGTAATCCCAGAATCAGGCCTGGGCAGCCTCAAAATCTAAACCTTGTATATTGGCCATGTAATCACAGCCTTTTCCTTTGGGCTCTGATTTCAGTGGCAGAGCGGCATTACTGTTTGTTTGGCTCCTTGGTGCAGAGTGAACGTCCCTTGTGGTGCTTTTATCCTCTTCCCAAGAGGTTGCACCTTCGTTATCTGAGGCACGAACATTTCTCAACCACTTCCATGAGCAGCCTCTTTGGTGTGATCGGTCTCGGACTGACTTATATCCACATTCCAGACA
This sequence comes from Tylopilus cf. pallidocervicolor, assembly GCA_038093935.1. Taxonomy (NCBI): domain Eukaryota; kingdom Fungi; phylum Basidiomycota; class Agaricomycetes; order Boletales; family Boletaceae; genus Tylopilus; species Tylopilus cf. pallidocervicolor. The sequence goes on along the minus strand of JBBPTE010000537.1, from coordinate 14,713 downwards.
CTTCTTAAGGTCCAGATGTCTGCAGTCTCTTGTAAAGTGGCCTTTTCCGCCACAGCTGAAACATTTGTGAGTTGCGGTTCTGGCTGCATCAATATCCATTGCGTTTGGGTCATGAGAGGGTTTCCTTAGCTCGGTTCCTCGTGTAGCCCCTTGTGCAAGGAGTTTCATTAAATTCTCTCATTCGCCTTGTACTCATAGATAGGTGGCGAAAGCATCAAGGTCTTGCAGGTAGCCATGTTCCCACATGTATCTTTTCACGATCTCCTGATTGGCGTGGTGGTAGAGGAGATCTATTACGTGGGCTGGGTGTAGTTCAGCCACAAATTGATGGGATTTGAATTTGGACAGGAATGTGGCCATGTTCATTTTTCCTTGTGTTAGGTGGAGCAGCTGTTGTTTGTGCCACTCCTTGTCATTGATTGGGTGGAAATGCGCCAGCATTACTTTGGTGAATTCTTCCCAAGAGGGCCAGCCCCTTGTTTGTGTGCCTTGGAAGATGGTGTTGGTGACTCTCACAGTGTCGCCCTTCTTCATTTGTGAGAGTACCACTTGTATGGCAGTGTTGTCATTGAAAACGCATGGGTTTTCTGCCTTCCACATGAGGATCTTTCTCCACCATTCGTTGAACATACAGCCCCTTGTGCCATCGAAGTCTCCAGGGTCTGCAATTATCTTGGAGAGCTTCGGTTCTCTGTGCGGAGCCGCTCCCTCAGCTCCAGCGGGCTGTGCCACTATTTGGTCCTCTGCTTGGGTGAGGTCCTCTCTTAATTGTTGGATCGTCGCCCGCTGGTGATTGATTATTTTGGATAATCTTTCTCTCTGTCATTGTGTAGAGAGGTGGGATTCTTTGGACGCTTCTAAGTATAATTGCAGTTGTGCGCCAACTTCTGCGATGTTGTGGTCGTGGTACAGGCTTAGAGCCATTAGGCTTGCTGCAAGTACTGGGGGAAGGATGGTTTGGAGCGCTGCGGGTGTTGCAACCCACAGTTATTGAACCAGTTAAAGCAGCGTAATCGCACTGCAGACTGCAACAAACGGACTTAGTCATAATTTCTTTCTTCTTTTTATCTTATCGTGATAATGGACGCATCTTATCTTTTATTCTTTACAGACCCGGCACAAGAGTGCACAGTAGGACTCGCAGTTCCCTCCTATGGGAACTCGGGATGACTAGGTTCCGTCTGACTCTGAGATGCTTGCCCAATCTGGATCTTCACCGATCTAGGATACAGAGATCTCTGTCACCCTTTTCATTCCCACCTTACACCTTGACAGCAACGGCATTCATTTCCCACCGCCACATCTACAATACGGCACATTACATTCATTTCCACTCAGGGCTATGCCCAGCTTCCATTCTTTTCATTTCCATCTCACAGCCTCGATGGCTTCTCTTCTCTTTGATCCCCGCTGCTGCAGGATTACTCATACTTATCTCGGCTGTGCTGAGTGTGATATGCCATTGGGTAGTATAGACTGCTATCCGGACTCTGCGATTCATCGATACAGCTGTAGCACAACATGTACATACAGCGCCTTAGTCTATATATACTGGGAGACACTGAGGCTACGGTCCTCAGTCTAGTCTCTTGGAGTTTTCCCTCTAAGCGACTGTTGCAAACGGTATACAACACGATACGGACTTAATGATATTTTCCTCTCTCCTTATCTTATCGCGAACACAAACACACCTTATCTTTTACTTTTGCAGACCTGGCACAAGAGTGCATGGTAGGACTCGCAGTACCCCAGTATTCAAGAGTCACATGACCACTCAGGCACTTGGGATCACTAAGTTCCATCTGGCATCAAGACTCTTGCCCAATCCAGATCTCAGATCTAGGATATGGAGATCTCAGCCACCTTTTAATTTCCGCTTCACAGCCTTGATGGCTTCGCTTCCATTCTGCCACAGCTAGGCTGTGCGCTTCTATTTAATCTCCGTTGCTTCTTATTTAATTACCACGCTGCCTCGTTGGGTTGGCAGTGCGCATCTTAGTCACTCTGCAGTCATGGCTCTGTCAGCATGACTCACACGATTACTCAGACGCTGACGTGCCCTGAGCGAGATATGCTATTGGCTAGTCTAGACATACGGACTTACCTTAGACACGCTCCTCTGGTAGTAGCATAGCCACACCCCGTTAATATATAAACCAGAGACTAGCAAGGCTAAGTCCTCAGTCTAGTTCTTCTGGTGTATTCCCTGAAACCTAGTGTTCAGCAGCACCAACGCTATACTCTCACACCTAGTCCAAGTCCTACAGGCGACCAAAGTCCTCAACAATGTTCAGGTTTTAGGTTGTTTCAGTGACTTTTGACATCTTGAGTACTAGTGCATCCCTAAGGCTTCACTCTCTGCGACCTCGCCAATAGGTTGTTTCACTAGACTAGACTCTTATTATCCTTACCTTTGCCCTCGTATTCAAGACAAGAGTACATTGTAATACTTATGAACTATATGGACATTGAGCACAGCAACTAACGGTAGTACACACATAAGTGCTGATTTCTTTCCACAGATCCCTCCCTTCTACAGCCACAGACCGAGAACAGTATGCTCATCATATCGCTCAGTTCTTAGCATCAGAAATTAACATAGTAAAAGAGGAACAGTCAGCAGCAGGTTTAGAAGTTGGGCCGCTGGGACTAGAGTGTGGACAAGCACCAGACGACTTTATCTTCGACTTAGACAGCTCAGAGAGAGAGCAGTCCCCACCGATTCACCCCTGCTTCTTTGACCAAGCCACCTCATTGCTCGAGACATTGGCCATCAACTTAACCTTTGGGTTGAGCCTGTTTGAAGAAGAGATAGACTCCAACGACTTCATGCCAGAGAGGTCACTGCCACCCTTCAACTGCCTCGTCCAAGGGCCCCTACTCCCACCGCTGGGGCATCCATTCTACAACACCACCCCAGACAGAATGATCTCTGCTCTGCCTATCAAGAGGGAGCCCTCGCCAATAAATGTAAGGCTTTTCTTAGGAGAAAGCTTCAATCTGAAGAAGCGAGAACATTCAGAGATCGAGCTAGGCTCTCTCTCACCCCTATCGTCCCTCTCACCCTCTCCCCTGCCTCCTCCTACCAAACAACAGAGGAAGACATACATTAAGAACACCTACAGAATCAAAGAAGGACCCCTTCCTGGTTACCACATTCCCACTTCAGTGAAAAGGTTGAGAAGGGTAGAAAGAGTAGACTACAAAGCCTTCTTTTAGAAATATAACCCCCTTTTTTGAACAAACATGTCTGGTTCCCAACCCTGTGAACCCCCAAACCCCCAAACCCCCAAACAGTCCTACCCCCTGTACTCACAGCAAGCCTCATGGCTCTAAGTCTGCATCATGACCAAGAAATCACAGAAGTCAGGGTGCAACTGCGATTGTATTTAGAAGCCTCAGAAGAATCCCACCTCTCTGCACGATGACAGAGAGAAAGGCTCTCTGAGATAATCGATCATCAACGAGTAATGATCCAACAATTAAGGAATGACTTAACGCAAGCAGAAGACCAAATTGCAGCAGCCCCTGCTGGAGCTCAGGGAGTGGCTCCCCGCAGAGAACGAAAGCTCTCCAAAATAATCGTGGACCCTGGAGACTTTGATGGAACTAGGGGTCATGTATTTAATGAATGGTGGGGAAAGATCCTTATGTGGAAGGCAGAGAACCCCCGCGTCCTGAATGACAACACCGCAGTGAGAGCAGTGCTCTCACAAATGAAAAAGGGCGATGCCACACGAGTTGCCAACACAATATTCCAAGGGGCACAAACTAGAGGATGGCCCTCATGGAATGAATTCACTAAGGTGATGCTGGCCCATTTCTGCCCCATCAACGACAAGGAGTGGCACAAGCAACAGCTACTCCACCTTACACAAGGAAAGATGGACATGGCCATGTTCCCGTCCAAATTTGAATTGCATCAATTCGTGGCCGAATTACACCCGGCTCACGTAATCGACCTCCTGTACCATCACGTGGATCAGGAGATAGTACAAAGATACATGCAGGAAAACGGCTACCTGCAAGACCTGGACACATTCACCAATTACCTAAGGATACAAGGTGAATGAGAAAATTTAATGAAACTCCTCGCATGAGGAACAACCCATGGATCGGAACTAAGAAAACCATCCTGGGACCCCAATGCGATGGACATCAACGCGGCCCGAACCGTGTCCCATGAATGTTACGGATGTGGCAGAAAAGGCCACTTTACAAGAGATTGCAAGCACCTGGAACTCAAAAAGTGTCTGGAGTGTGGATACAAATCGGTCCGAGACCAATCCCACCAAAAGGGCTGCTCATGAAAGCGGTCCAGAAACGTTTGCACCTCAGACAACGAAGGTGCCACCTCCTGGGAAGAGGATAAAAGCACCACAAGGAACGTTTGCTCCACACCAAGGAGTTGAACAAATAGCAATGCCACTCCACCCCCAAAAGTGGAAACAAAAGGAAAAGGCCGTGATTACATGGCCAATATTCAAGGAATGGATTTCGAGGCCGCCTGGGCCTGGTTCTGGGACTATGAAAACCTGGCTTCGAAGTTGAAAAAAGGCCAAGCCTAAGCCATATCAGGAATGGTAAGGGCTTGAACGAACAAAATTCTTCTTTTTCTTCATGGTCCCCTTCTTACGTACAAAAACCCAAAAATATTTCTTCTGCAAACTCATTCTCTTTACTTACAATTGATGAATGTATGGAATCAGATGACTCAGACATCCCCGAACAATTTTCTCCTAACTCTATAGATTCTTCATTGCCAACAGGGGAGTCCTCACAGAGGCTTGGCCGGGGTGTCACACTGGTGCTTAATTCCCATCTTACATCTCCACCACATGTTACTCTCGGAGATGAATTTCCCGAAGACATCTTCATCAGGAACCTTCATCTAGATCGAGAGATCCTTCTAGATATCTGCATTGCCCCCTTCACGAACCAACGCAAAGACAACTATACCCACACAAAAGCCCTGCTAGACAGTGGAGCTAATGCCATATTTATCAATTGAAAATGGGCGCAAAACGCCAAACTCTCTCTTATGAAACTCCAACACAAAATCCCCATTTATAATGTTGATGGAACCAAGAACTCCGCTGGAAGCATTTCTCATGCAGTGGAGCTAGTAGTGGAATTCCAGGAACATCAAAAGAAGGTAATGGCAGAAGTCACCGATCTGGGAAAGAACGCCTTCATCCTCAGATATGAATGGCTCAAACAACACAACCCAGAAATAGATTGAACAAAGGGCACAGTCCGAATGATCTGATGCCCACGCCACTGCCACTGCTTGCAGAGCAAGCCCCTTTTTCTACACCTCCAGGAGAAAGAGGAAGAGGACCTCCAATACCAGGTCCACGCTATGATTAGAGCGCTCGAAGTGCAAATAGACCAACAGAAACAAGATCCAAAACCAGCAGTAGAAGATCTTGTCCCCACCGAATATAGAAAATATTATAATGTATTCTTGAAAAAGGAATCGGAACGAATGCCATTATGCAAACTGTGGGATCATGCCATCGATCTCAAAGAAACCTTTACACCGAAAAAGAGTAGATTGATTCCCCTTTTGGTTACAGAACAAGAAGAGGTCAAGGCTTTCCTAGACGACCAGTTGGCTAAGGGGTACATCCGACCATCTAAATCCCCCCAAACCTCTCTGGTCTTCTTTGTTCTGAAAAAGGATGGGAAAAAGCATATGGTACAGGACTACCGGTACCTTAACGAACACACGGTCAAGAATAATTATCCCCTCCCACTCATATCCCAATTAGTGGATAAACTTCACGGTGTGAGACTCTTCACAAAAATGGACCTCTGATGGGGTTACAACAACATCTGAATCAAAGAAGGTGACGAATGGAAAGCTGCTTTCATCTGTTTCAAAGGCACATTTGAACCCTTAGTCATATACTTCGGGTTATGCAATTCCTCCGCCACCTTCCAGGCAATGATGAATGAGATCTTCGCTGATATGGACAACATTGTGGTGGTCTACATAGACAACCTTATGATATTCACCAAGACGGACGATCAAGCCGAACATGATCGGATCATATTTGAAGTTCTTCACCAGCTCGAAGAAAACAATCTTTATGTAAAACCAGAGAAGTGCACTTTCCATGCCATGGAAGTTGACTTCCTAGGCATGATAGTCAGAAAGAATGGGATCAAGATGGATGATATGAAAGTCCAAGCCATCTTAGAATGGCCAGTCCCAAAGAACCTATGCAGAGTCAGATCCTTTATGGGGTTAGTGAATTTCTATAGACACTTCATCAAGGACTATTCGAAAGTGGCTAGGCCACTCAATGACTTGACAAAGAAGGATACCCCATTCATATGGTCTGACAAATGCCAAGAAGCATTTGATACACTCAAAATGCATTTCACCACTGCTCCGGTTCTCACCTACCCAGATATAGACTGCCAGTTCCAAGTCGAAAGCGACTCCTTGGACTTCGCTACTGGCGCCATATTATCTATTCTAAAAGACGACAAATGGCACCTGGTTGCCTATTCAAGCCACTCGATGACAGATCAAGAACGAAACTACCCCATTGCCGACAAAGAGATGCTAGGCGTCATCCAGGCATTAGAACAATGGCGGCATTACCTAGAAGGTGCTAGACACCAGTTCGAGATCTGGAATGACCACGCGAACCTTCAATGGTTCATGCAACGTCAAGACCTTAACCGAAGGCAAGCACACTGGGCTCAATATCTATCAAGATTCAATGCACTCTGGGTGCATAAACCAGGGGCCTCGATGGCCAAAGCAGATGCCCTCTCTAGATGAGAAGACCATGCGGAAGGAATAGACAATGACAACAAAGGAGTGTTAGTCATTCCCCCGGAGATGATCCATTCGACTACAGTCTCAATCACCAATGAAGGGACCCAAATTAGACATCGCATCTTTTTAGAAACGTGTAGGCTCTCAGAATGAGATATACGGGAATTAGAACACAAGCATGGAATTCAAGAAGAACACAATGGCTGTCTATCCGACAATAACGGCCAACTTTATGTACCTCCCTCTAACTTATTATGGATGTCGATCATCCAAAATGCTCATGACCCCCTGGTTCATGGCCATCTGGGTTACCAAAAGATCCTGGAAATACTTAGACAAAATTATTTCTGGCCAGGCATGACTTCAACAGTGTTAACGTTAAGCCAAGCTATGGCGAAGGCTTCCTAGTTCTTGCTCTTCTAGTTTCCTCTTGCTTGTGATCTTCCTTAGTGTCATTCACTAGTTCGCTTGTAACTTGGTATGATTGCATAGAACTAGCTACAGTATCAAGTACAAGGGGGTGGTTTATATACTAGAGGTTTCCAGGCATGGACCAAGGCATGAGGCTACCTTGTGCTCTGGCTATGCTTGCTGTGGAATGAGTCAAGTGCGGAAATGAAGGAGACATGCAGTGGCCTCGAGGTAAGAAGATTGAATATAAAGCCTCAAGGCAAGGCTATGTAACGGAAATGAAATGAGGCTCTGTCCTCGACTACCATGGAGATTGAACATGATCTCCTAACATATTAGGGATAATGGGAGCGTCAAGAAAGGCATGGAGGTTCTCCTCCATGAGTTGACCCATGGAGACAATTCTAAAAGCTAGAGCATCCTTGCTACGGAGTAGCTGATACTCTGGAGAAGAAGGAATTAAAGTGTCAAACTCGAACCAATAGTCGTACCGTTCTATAACATTACCCCCTTCATAGAACTAAAGCACCACTTCAGTTATTTTTCCTTGCATCCTTCCTTCAAAGGTCAACTCCTCCTCCGTCGGAACAGTTGCCCTCATTCCATACATGTATCTCCAAGTCCTCGTCAGAGTCATATCTGGCTCTGTGTAAGGGACACTCGATTTGAGAGTGGCCCAGTGAGTTGCAGATGGGACATTGTACTTCTGGGCAGAATTTTTGAGGATGGCCTGGAGCACTCTTCTTGCAGTGAGGGCACATGTAATGCAGGCATTCAACCCGGAAATGGCCTGTCTGGTTGCAGGTGAAACAACGCTTTTCAATTGGACCAAATCGTTGTGTACTAGTTGTTGCTCCCGGGTCATCGATAGCAACAAGCTGGGCAGGAGCAGTAGCACATAGAGGTGGAGGGGGAAGAGGTTGTGTGTAAGATGGAGAGGGTGTCCTGGGGTGGTATTCCCAATTAGGTGTTGGAGTTCGCTGAGTGTCCGTCTGGTAGATATATGGTTGCGCTTGTCTTCCTCGGATAGCTGAGGCAATAAAGGAGTCGGGGAAGAGGACTTCTGTGTTCTCTCATTGTATTCTTTGTGGTCATCCTCGGAGGGGTTCAGTCCTCCTGGTGACTTGAGGAGGGGGAGTACTGCGAAAGGAGAGGGGGGTACCTTCTTGGGAGCTGTTTACCACCATGGTGGTGTCTTCTTCATTCTCATCTACCTCTCCATCTTCTCTTTCTCGGATGGGGATTCTTTCTCCTCCATCTTGGTTCCTCCACATCCTTCGCATGGCTTCGTTGAAGTCCTTGTCATAGAAGCCTGTCTCACAGAAATAGTCATCTCATTCTCCTGCTGACAGAGATGCGAGGATGGGAAGGAGGAATGGGAATAGGATTTCGGAAAGTAAATTGTTGATCACCCCAAAGAACCCATCAGCATGGAGGAGGTTGAGGACTCGTCTCTTGGCGTTGGCCAGAGTGCAGGTCATGGTGTTGTCGTAAGGAGCTGGGAGTCCTTGGAGGCAGCAGAGGGTGTGTGTGAGGGATAATGTTTTGAAGGTTCGGTACAACTTGATGCCTTCGATGAGGTGGTGATTCTCTGTGTACCACGGGTCGTGCTCTAGGGTGTAGCAGGCGACAGTGTTTCCAATGACCACCCCGTATAGCATCCTTTGGGCGTCGGCGGAAAGGCGCTGGACTTGAATGGGAAGTTTCTTGTTGAGGACAGTGGGGGCGAGAGTGGAAGACATTGTTGTAAGAGTGGGTTATCGGCTTGGTGGGGCTGATGGGTCTCTTTAGCTCAGGTTATGCTGGGTTTTATATGCTTTGAGGATGGTCCGTGCATTTGTTATGTTTCGTTCCAGTTCCCATGTATTTTCTGATGTGGCATATCCTTTCCACACCACTAGGTACTGTCTTCAGTTCCCACTCCCTTGGTGTGAGATGATCTTCTCAACTTCAAATTCTTCTTCCCCTTTTACCGTTATTGGCAGAGGTTTGGTGAAACTAGGGCCATGTTCCTGGGTTTGTTTATATGGGGAGAGTAGAGAGGCATGGAATACGTCATGGATCTTCCATTGTCTTGGTAATTTCAATTTGTACATGATGGGTGAGAGGACCTTGGTGATTTCGAAGGGTCCTTCTCTTTTGGGTGCGAATTTCCTTGACTCATAGTGTGTCCTGAGGTTTCTTCCTTCTAGCCATACTTTTTCTCCTACTTTCCATGGTCTGAAGTTGGATTTTATTCTTTCCTTCATTATTCTTTGCATTATTTCGTGTGCCACTAGGGCTTCTTTACATGCTTCTTCTATTTCTTTCAGCCTATTTTCTAAGTGTGGGATGAACATTTTTCCGATCTTCGGGTAACATCTTGGTTCATATCTGTACATGAGGTAAAATGGGGTTTGTCCGGTTGAGGAATGTATGGCAGAGTTGTGGGAGAATTCAGCGATGGGGAGGAGTTCGGCCCATTTGGATATGTCTTTTCTGCAGAATATCCTAAGGTAGATTTCTAGTTCTTGATTTACTCTTTCTGTTTCTCTGTCAGTTTGTGGATGGAATGCAGTGGATAATTTTAGGTCATATTTCAGTAGGCGGGATAGTTCTCATGCAAATGCCGAGGCAAATTGTGGTCCTCAGTCTAATATGCAAGAGTTATGTAGTCCAAAGCGGGGGAATACATTTTTGAAGAAGAGGGTTGCTATGTCGGCTGTGGACGCCATTTTGTTGGTTTTTAGGAAAATTACCCCCTTCGTAAGCCCATGGTTGACCACGACCAATATAGAATCAGCTCCATTGCTAGGTGGTAGATTGGTGATAAGATTGATTAAGATTTGTTGGAAGGGACAGGTCGCTGTTGTGCAGATAGGAGATAAGGCCAGCGCGCTGGGGTGAGTATTTGCCTTGTAGGCTTGACAGATTGCACAGCCTGTGACATATTTCCTAATAAATGATGTCATTCCTGGCCACCAGTAATCTTTTTGGGTGCAAGCGATGGTTCTGAGGACTCCTTTGTGTCCTCCAATAGGGGAAGAGTGGAGTTCTTTTAGTAATGGGTTTCGAAGGTCAGGGGGTATGTATAATCATCCTTTGTAAAAGAGCTGTTTGTTTGAGTATGTCCAATCGGCTGGAGATGCTCTTTTGAATAAGGATGTTTCTTCTTGTATTGCTTGTAGTGCTTTGAGGACTAGTGGATCTTTTGTCGAGGAGGTTGCTATCTTTTCTGCTAATTCCAAGTCTATTTTCCTGACGAATAAGTGGTTGGGTAGTAAGGTGATAGCTTGGTTATCTCCCATGGTGTTGACTTCGTCTCTTTGGGAGAGGGCATCTGCTGGTGCCATCTTTGTTTCAGGGATGTGAATGAAGATAAGGTCGAAGTCTTGGAGGAAGAGTTGCCATTGTGCTTGTCATCGGGATAGCTTTCTTGGTTCTTTGAAGTATGTGAGGTTCTTATGGTCAGTGAGGATTGTTACGGGGAAGTTTATTCCCTGTAAGTAGTGTCGCCATTCCTCTAGTACGTGTATTACTGCAAGTAATTCCCTGTCATAAATATCGTAGTTTTGTTCTGCATCCCCTAATGTTTTTGATAAGTAGGTGCAGGGGTGTAGTTCTCCATTGTTGTCTTCCTGCATTAATATTCCTCCTGTTGCCATTAGGGATGCGTCTGTCATAACAGTGAAGGGTTTTTGTACGTCTGGCATTGCTAATACTGGGTATTGCATGAATGCTCCTTTTAGGGTTTCGAATGCTTGTTGACATTCTGTGGTCCAGTTCCAAGTTGTTCCTTTCTTTGTTAACTCGTGTAATGGTTTGGTGGTGAACGAGAAGTTCGGGATGAATTTTCTGTAGTAATTGCAGAATCCGATGAATGATCGGGTTGCTTTTACTGATGTGGGTGGTTTCCATTCTTCAATGGCCTTCAGCTTGGTGGGGTCCATTTTTACTTGTCCTGGGGATATGATCATCCCCAGATATTCTACTTCTTGTGTATCAAAGACACATTTGGCAGGTTTGAGGTGTAATCTGTGGTCCATTAGTCTTTGTAAGACCTTTTTTGTTTGTTTGTGGTGAATAGGTAGTTTGTCTGATGCTATCATTATATCATCCATGTAGATGATTAGCCATCCTTGCACTAGGTAGTCAGCGAAGATATGGTTCATGAATGCCTGGAAGGTTGCTGGAGAGTTGCATTGCCCGAAGAATATTACTGTAGGTTTGAATAGTCCTTCTGGGGTGATAAATGCAGCTTTCCATCTATCATCCGGTTTGATTCTGATGTTATTGTACCCCCATCTGATATCGAACTTGGTGAAGTATTTGGCGTTCTTCAGTTTGTTGATTAGTTCTGAGATTAGTGGTAGGAGGTAGGCGTTTTTTATTGTATGGGCGTTGACATATCTGTAGTCTTGACAGGGGTGAAGGGTTCCATCCTTCTTTGCTATGAAGAAGAACGGTGAGGCTTGTGGGGATTTCAATGGAACTATTTTTCCTTCTTCTAGGTTGTTTTTGATGAAATCTTTGCAGGCTTCTTGTTCTTTTGGGTTTAGTGGGTAGACTTTGGCTACTCGGGGAATGAATCCTTCTTTTAGTTTTATTTCATGGTCAAAGGGTCTTTCTGGTGGGAGTTCTCCTTTTGGTGGTTCTTCAAATACCTTTCTGAACTTTTTGAACTTCTCTGGGACTGTCATTTCTTTCTTTGGCTTTTGCTGTGCTGCTTGTATAGCGATAGTGATTTTGTAGGTTAACTCGTAGTGTGGGTCATATTGTTTGTTCCATCGATGGGAAGTTTTCTTTTCTGGGTCAATCCCTAGGTATCTGACAAGGTATCTTTGTTCTTCGGTTTCGTTAGGGGATTGCTTGTTCATAGTGATCCTTCCCTCCTTCCAATTGATTGAGGGGTTTTCACTTTGTAACCAGGGCATTCCTAAAATGACATTTTCTGTACCACAGTTGAGGACAAGGAACTCTTGTGTGGATTTATTTTCTCCAATGGTCATCTGAACACTAGTCTTGTATTTTATCGTGCCTCCTTGGTTACTTGTTCCATCTACATTTTGTGCTTTAAGGTGTTGGTCAAGTTCCTTCAGCAGATATCCTTGTTTTTTTGCTAGGTTGCAGTCTATGAAGTTTCCAGTGGCCCCACTATCAATCAGGGCTAATGTTTCAACGCTTTGAGAGTTTTTGGACAGAGTAACAGGGATTTGGATTTGTCGTTTTGTTACATTGTTTATTGTCCTTACTCTAAGAGGGGTAGATGTTGAGGCATCCCTCTGCGTTAAAAATCCTTGTTTTGTTCTTCTTTGACTCTTATAGCTGCAACCTTGTGGGTTTCTTCTTCCTCAGGTGTTTCTTCATCAAAGCACGTCTTGAGTACCCTTAATATTTCTTCTTTGTTGACATTCTTTCCTTTAAGTCCATCCAGGTATTGGGTGAGTTCATTCCTTTCCTTTTGAACGTATGGTGGGGGGTTCGAGGGTCCTGGTGTGTTTACCACCCTTATGTGCTGGTGTATTCCTCCCCTTCCTCTTCCTCTGTATCCTCCTCTCCCTCTATTTCCCTTATGATTCCTTGTGCTGCATCCTTCTTTCTGGCAGATGAAACATAAATTTCTTTTGATGTGGTCTGCTTTTTCCACAGGGGTTAAGTGGACTGCGTCTATGTCCATGGCGTTTGGGTCTTTTCTGGATGTGGAATGGTCGGTCCAGTAAGGCCTTGTTTTCTTTCCTTTTCCTAGGATGCTTCTTATTCTTCTTTGTTGTATGTGGAATTTGCTTGCTTGTTCTACCCATTCCAGGAGGGTAGAGGGAATTTCTTTCTGGGAGAGGACCATGGTGGCCAATTCTGGATCTAGTCCTTTGGCGAATTGGTCTACGACTGCTGCGTCGTCTGGTTTCCTTCCTGACTTGGCGAATACTAATTGGAACGTGGATATATAGTTCTTGAATCTGCTTTCCTCATCCTTTAAGTTCTGCTTGAGGGTCTCCAATGTTTCCCTAGCTTCTTGTTGGACATTGTAGGGGTAGAATGTGGCTAGGAAGCTTTTCTTGAAGTCTGCCCAAGTGTAGTCAGGCAGGTCTTGATGTTCTAGGTAGAATGCTTCTGCGAAGTATTTTCCTCTTCCTTTGGACATTTTGTTTAGAGCAATGATTATTTTCTGTCCATCTTCGGTGTAGATTCTTCTGTTCATGGCGAAGTATCCTTCCATTGCTAGTATCCATCTCATGGCATCTTCAGCTTGTCTGGTGAAGTCCTCTGGTAGTCCTGCCTTGAGCTCTATTGGTTTGTCTCCCATGTTGTCAGTTGGTTTGTGTGGATCAGGGGTGGGCTCGGGTATCCAAAATTTGGGGATTTTTGGACGTTCTTCTCTTTGTTTCCCTTTACCAGTTAATTTGACTTCCAAGGTCCTCTCTGGGGAGTATGGTGGTTCAGGGTAAGCTGCTTTCTGCTGTTCCTCTTCCTGCTGTTGTCTCCACCTGTATGACTCCTCATACTCGCGGTTGATTCTTTCTTGTTCAGATAGGGTTGGGGAGGCGGGTCTCACTACTACTCTTGGTTCTTCTTCTTCTGGTGGAGGGAGTTTAGGGACGAAGCAAGGTGGTGATGGAGTGACAGGGTCTTGTTCGGTGGAGGATGGGGAAGGGGTGCGGGAGCAGGCAGAGAACTTCTGTTTTTGGGTGAAAATTTTGATAATTGGGTCTCCTCAAGTCAATGCTTGGGAGTATAGGAGAGCTAGTTCTTTTGTTAATGTTAAGCCAAGCTACAGCAAAGGCTTCCTAGTTCTTGCTCTTCTAGTTTCCTCTTGCTTGTGATCTTCCTTAGTGTCATTCACTAGTTCGCTTGTAACTTGGTATGATTGCATAGAACTAGCTACAGTATCAAGTACAAGGGGGTGGTTTATATACTAGAGGTTTCCGGGCACAGACCAAGGCATGAGGCTACCTTGTGCTCTGGCTATGCTTGCTGTGGATTGAGTTAAGTGCAGAAATGAAGGAGACATGCAGTGGCCTCGAGGTAAGAAGGTTGAACGTAAAGCCTCAAGGCAAGGCTATGTAACGGAAATGAAATGAGGCTCTGCCCTCGACTATCATGGAGATTGAACATGATCTCCTAACATATTAGGGATAATAGGAGCATCAAGAAAGGCATGGAGGTTCTCCTCCATGAGTTGACCCATGGAGACAATTCTGAAAGCTAGAGCATCCTTGCTACGGAGTAGCTGATACTCTGGAGAAGAAGGAATTAAAGTGTCAAACTTGAACCAATAGTCGTACCATTCTATAACAGACGGTCAAGGATTATGTCACTAGATGTGATGCATGTCAACGGCACAAGGGATCTAATCAGGCCCCTAGCGGGCTTCTTCAACTGCTTCCAATTCCTAAACACCCTTGGGAACACATTACTGCCAACTTCATTACGGACCTTCCCCTTTCCCAAGGATTCGACTCCATCTTGATGGTGGTAGATCAGTTTAGCAAGGAAGTAGAACTAATCCATTGCACCAAGAACATATCC
>JBBPTE010000534.1:0-16126 GCA_038093935.1 Tylopilus cf. pallidocervicolor | reverse complement strand
CGTCGCTAGGGTTGGTGAGCAACTGGGCAAGAACGAATTCGTTCATCTGGCCTGTCGCGGGACAACCGATCGGGACCATCCGTTCAAATCCGGGATCGCTTTAGGTGATGGGGTGCTCACGGTCGAGGACATGATGCGACATGGCTTGCAGAACACGCGGTTTGGGTATCTATCGGGTGGTCACACGATCGCTGGGGACGGAGAGAGCGATGACGAACACATCCACCTCGCAGCAGCTATGCAGTTCGCTGGATGGCGTTCCGTGATCGGGACGATGTGGGGGGTGTCAGCTGCGCACACGGACGAGCTTGTGTCGAGGTTCTATAGAGGTATGGTGGACGGGTCTGGTCGGTTGGATCATACGCGAGCAGCGCTTGCACTGCACAATGGGATGCGGGGTATTTGTCTAGGCGATATACCCACTGATCAAAAGATTTTCTACATACATATCGGTGCCTAGTGGTCCTACTTTCCGCCGTGTTGTATCCCGTAACGTTGGTATCTCACGCTTCATCGACGCGTCGACAACACACTAGTCAGCGTTAGTGAAATACATAGTACAGGGAGATCGTACCATGTATCGTGAAGGGGGACATGAGGTAAGAGCTAGCCACACTCTCATGATCGCAAACGGCGTGCATAGACACTGGACTGGATAACCCAAACTAGAGAGCGAGGAGCGAGATGGGGACTAAAACTGAGGGAAACATGAGGTCGTATACTAGACGGCGTGAAAGAAGATTGACAGCCAACGACGAGAGCAACTAACACAAGTGACAGTTTAATGGAATACAAGACGCGTTAGTAAAACAACGGGTGAACGGGAAGGCCCCTGCGTCCGTCCTTGAAGCATAGCGATGCAAGTGATTAGGTGGAGATCGCGATCATGCAGGATGATAATTACGAATAGCGCGCCTGCGAGTGCCTAACCGCGCGGTACATCATTGGTATTGTATGAGTGAACTTTAAACCCGGAAAACCACTACACCACTTACGGGTCAACCAAATGAATATGGGGGGTAGATAAAATATTGGCCACATGATCCTTCGCCAGATGGGACTGCCCCTCGGATAGAAATAGGAACAGGGTTGCAGTGCTATGGCCACCCACACGGTGACACATGTCAGGGCAATTACTCCTCCGACATATTGTGCCAGGATCCCGGTGGCACCAGGTTTCATCTCCCTCACATTCATCCTGTATACGCACTACACAATAGTAGGCTTGCGGAAATGCGCCATGGTAACAACTCACTGATAGAAAGTAAGAAGGCAAGAAGATCATCAGTAAATATACAATCTGTGTTCCACCAGTCAACTGGTCGTCCAAGGAAACAGGAACATCAAACGCACCCGCCACTTCGACAACGATATTGACTGCTCATGCTCCACTATCAAATCCAGTCTTCGCGAGGGGATATGGCGTTCGTCAAAATCGGTGATGGACAGCCTCTGATGACAGCAAATCAAGAAAATCAACGATATGATGGTACAACAAACCAAATACATGGCGTTCTGAAGCCGGTCAGAAAATTCCCAACATTTTCTCTGTAATCTCAAAATTTCTGAGATCAGACCATTGGCTTCCTTCCACATGAGATAATCATTTGAAGACCTCCATCCTCGATCACCTGCATCCATTGCCGGATTTGGTGTATCCCTAAGAAATTCAACAGATATACAGAAATGCCTGAGTAACTGCTGGTAGCATAGCACGCGGTCTTGCAGCTGATACAATTTTCGAATATACTCCACCTCGTAGTGCATTGAAATGTCGCCTTCCTGGGATTAGGATGACTAAGGACGAACGCAGGAAGCCACCCTGCTCACGAGTTCGTTCATACATTCGGACAGCGCCGCGAATGCCCCACTCCATGTGTGCACAACATATCCAAAGATAGCAACAAGAACATATGTCGAATCTCTTGACGTCGAGAGTATCCTTGACCAGTGATCTGTATCACCAATGCGCTGTACGACGGCCCGGAGGAACTTTGCAGACATTCCATATGACTTTGAGCGGGGATGGTAAGAGATGATTGTGCTCGTCGTTGTAGTGCGGACTATATGAATAGCGAGTAGGTCTCGCACTAGAACCTTTCCATCTATCCAAGGTATCTTTGTAGAGGCAATCCCAATGTTTGATAATAATCACGGACATACTTGGGAGAGTGAGTGATGTATTGGCTACTCTGGGAGGGGCCTCATCTGAAAAGCGTCACAAATTGCCTAGGAAAACAGAGTACAGTAGTACGCACTCCGGATAGCTGTCTGTTGCCCCTCCACCGGTATGTCCGTGGGACTTTCTCTCTCGAATCGTTGCTCCAATGTACGTACAAATGGTAGAACAACCGTTATGTCTGAAAGTGTGTCAGGGGAGCGGACCTGGGGCCTGGTTTTAGCCTAACTCACGGTCGCCTTGTTGATATCTAGCGTCGTCCTGATAGTTCGACGGGACCCGGTTCGCCGAGGACAAAAAGAACGAAGGATCGATACTGTATCTGGGTGACTTGAAGACGCCGTAGAAACGTAGAAACAATGACTTACTTTGTGCCCAACATTTGCAATACCTGAAGCGTCATGTTCTCGACAAAAAGTACACGAACACGAGCAGGTCGCTATTATTTATTCCTCAGAACACAAAATAGACACACCACATGCTACTTACGAGTGTTTGCAGCCACTTCCAGCATGCAGCTGTCGCTGGTTCATCACCATTAGTGTGAGAAATCATGTCCTGCTCGTATTTCCTTTCATCCAACATGTCCATCTTGTAGATCGTGCAGTGCTCCATATGATCGTGGTCGAGCAGCATCCCGCTCATTTCCACCCGATCGGGTGTCCAAGCCGGAAAGAGACACTGAGGATAGCTTTTCCAATCCTCTATCACGCCTTGTATTAGTTTCGGATAAGGAAGCTGAGTGGAGGCGGCGTCCATGTCGGGGTCTGTCCAACGCCAAGGCATAGAAGGGGCTGCACAGCGGTGTCTACTGAGGAAGACATAGTTTGGTTGAGAGAAGGTGGAGGTCAAGAAACCACGAGCTCACGGTGCCTGTAATGTCGCACCTTGTTCATGTGGACGCCGAAGGAAACCGGGGGGATTCCTTCGGAGCACAGGCTGGAGGTCAGAAGTCGATGTAATATGGGACGCGGGCATGCGTAGTATACAGAGAACAATGCCAGAAGGCGAAAGCGAACAAGCACGTGTGATCTGCGAATACCATGTTCAATCTGCGTTTAACCAGGACAGTTCTATATTTGGTTGTGGTCGTGTATGTATAGGGTAATTTCTGCACTCCCGGGCCTGTTATGTAATCGTATTGTCCGATCGAGACCCGATCCACGTCCTCCATCAATGCATCATCAGATCCTGCGCCTCCGCGACTCGGATCTTTTTATTTCTTCGTATACGCCGACATTGACCATCCTCATTCGCGCTCGACAGCCGTCGCATCTATTCACCGAACAGCACCGTCTCCTTCTCGCTGGTCAGGCTCGCGCTCAGGGAGAAAAGGAACCAGGTTCCATGCATACGGAGCTGTCCACCATGTCGCAACGTATCAGGTCTGCTGCCACGCTTACTCGAATTCAGAACGAAGCCGCAAACGTCGCCAGGGTTGGCGAGCGACTGGGCAAGAACAAATTCGTTCATCTTACCTGTCACGGAACCGCCGATCGTGACCATCCGTTCAAATCCGGAATCGCTTTGGCTGGTGGCTTGCTCACGGTCGAGGACATGATGTGACATGCCTTGCAGAACGCGCGGTTTGTGTATCTATCGGGTGGTCACACGATCGCTGGGGACAGAGAGAGCGATGACGAACACATCCGTCTCGCAGTGGCCATGCAGTTCGCTGGATAGTGTTCCGTGATCGGGACGATGTAGGGTGTGGATGCTGTGCACACGGACGAGCCTGTGTCGAGGTTTTATGGAGGTATGATGGACGTGTCTGGTCGGTTAGATCATACGCGAGCAGCGGTTAGGTTGCGCGATAGGATGTGGGGTATTTGTCTAGGTGATATACCTATTGATCAAAAGATCCTCTATGTACACATCGGTGCCTAGGGTGTCTTTTATACGCATATGTATTTGCACGTTTCTCGAGTGTTCAGCGTGTATTTCAAAGTAGCGGCGTAACATTGGAATCATGCGTCGAGGACACACCACATTGCTAAAATAGACCATGGTATGAAAATATGATATGGGTTAGACCGCTTACAAGTTATGGGACCACCAGGTAATAGTTTCATATATGTAAAATATTGGCCATAAGATCCTTCGCCAGAGGGGGCCACCCCAAGGATGGAAATAGGAATAGGGTTGCAGTGCTATAACCACCCACATGATGACACATGTCAAGACAATTGCTGCCTCAACATATTGTGCCAAGGTCCCAGTGCCACCGGGTTCGATCTCCCTTATGTTCACCCTGTATATGCACTACACAATAGCAGGCTTGCAGAAATACATTATGGTAACAACTCACTGATAGAAAATAAGCAGGCAAGAAGGTTATTAGTAAATATGTGATCTGTGTTCCACCAGTCAGCTGGTCATGCAGGGAAACAGGAACATCAAACGCACTTGCCACTTCAATGATGATATTGAGTTCTTATGCTCCACCATTGACCCCAGTCTTCACAACATGTCATTGCATTTACCAACATGGGTGATGAGCAGACTCTGATGACAGCAAGTTAAGAAAATCAATGATATGGTGCACAACAAACCAATTGAATAGTGTTCTGAAGCTGGTCAGATGTTTTCAACCATTCTCCCTCTTGTTGCAAACAGACTACAATACAACATGGACTTAGTGTTATTTTTCTTTTTCCTAATCTTATTGTGCACACAGACACATCTTATCTTCACTTTTGCAGACCCAGCACAAGAGTGCATGGTAGAGATCAGACCCCCTCCAGTCTTGGTACTACTAAGTTCTGTCTAGCATAGAGACTCTCACCCAATTCAGATCTTGTTACACTTGATCTGGATAGGAGCGAGTGTAGCCTTAGGTGAAGCTAGTGAGGATTCTGAGAGGCTAGGGTCTGTCAACCTTCTAGCAAAGAGAAGGGAGGTAATGATGAAGGTCATATCTGAGGTGCTGGGATTCTGAGAGACTAAGGGCCATCGACCTTCTAGTAAGGAGAAGGGAGGCAAGCAACTGAGAAATACTGAGGAGGTAACTTAAGGGAGCCAGCCACTAGGTTCAATGGGAGAACCAAGTGTATTCCTAAAGAAGAACTAGCTGAGGAACATGGATAGTTCTATGGGATTTATATACCATTGGAGTATCCAGTATTGGTAATCAAAAGGAAGGTGATGGAACATCAAAGAACAGGTATGAGTCAGTGGAGGAAGGTAATGAAACAACCTAATAGGTGAGGTCGCAGAGAGCGAAGCCTTAGGGATGCACTAGTACTCAAGGTGTGTCAAAAGTTGCTTAGAGGGAAAACTCCAAGAGACTAGACTGAGGACTGTAGCCTCAGTGTCTCCCAGTATATATAGGCTATGGAGTTGTTTGTACACACTTGTACTACAACTATCGACCAATCCTGAAGTCTGGATAGCAGTCTATGCTAGCCAATGGTGTATCGTACTCAGCACAGCTGAGATAAGATATGAGTCATCCCACAGCAGCGGGGATCAAAAGGAAGAGAAGCCATTGAGGCTGTGGGATGGAGATGAAAAGAATGGAAGCTGGGCATAGCCCTGAGTGGAAATGAACGTAGTATGCTGTATCGTAGATGTGGCAGTGGGAAATGAATGCTGTTGCCATCTAGGCGTAAGGTGGGAGTAAAAAGGTGACAGAGATCTCCATATCCTAAATTGGTGAAGATCCAGATTGGGTGAGCATCTCAGAGTCAGATGGAACCTAGTGATCCTGAGTTCCCATAGGGGAGAACTGTGAGTCCTACCATGCACTCTTGTGCCAGGTCTGCAAAGAATAAAAGATAAGATGCATCCGTTATCACAATAAGATAAAAGGAAAAGAAAATGTATCTAAGTCCGTTGTCCATTGTGCAGCAATTGCAACAGGTAAGCAATGACAAAGCAAGTGGGTAATTGGCCAATGGTGAATAAGAGGGAATGAGTAAGTGATAATGAAGCAAGTGGGTAATTGGCCAATGGTGAGTAAGAGGGAATGAGTAGCAATGGGTGAGTCATTGTGAAAGAAAAGATTGTCTGAAGAAGATGTAAAAAAAGGAAAACAAGACACAGTAATGAGGTTGTGGGAACAAGGAAAGAGAGAATTGTAACATTATCCCCTCACTACATTCAAAGATTAACAAGCTTCAACCTACTAATCTCTTAGTCCATGGTCATAGAGTTCATAGTCTGTAATGGGGAGTGGAAGAGGGCAGTTTTGGATCAGAGGGTTTTCTGGGACTCAAATCAGGGGATAAGGACATCAGTTGGGAGGGGATGAAGGTGACAATCTGGAGTTTTGGTGAGAGGGACACCCCAGTCATGTTGGTTTTCTTAGAGGGAGCAGAGGGGGACCAGAGATGGGGGGTGTGTTAATGTTATCCCTTGTTACACAAGGGTCCTAGTTCTTGTTCTTGGTTAGAGACTAGAGGTCTTCCTTAGACCCTTTGTCTATTTAGACGTATTTTCTATAGTATCAGTTTATGCCCCCCTTCCTGTGGTCACTACCTTCTTAGGTACCTTTACTCAGTTAAGAGAAGGTACTGTCAGACTGTGACTTCACTAGAACTCTTGTATAATGCAGGATGATTGCGTAGATCTAGCTAAGGTACATGGGTTATACATGAAAGGTTTATATAGGTCTACTGGAGTGCACAGACCAGGTGATGTCTGTGCTATACTAAAGTAATGGTCCGTGGTAAGGTAAACGTGTGGAAGGCGAGGTTCTGGTAAGGCTATGGAAAGGTTATCATAACAAGGTGAAGATGATAGTTCTATAGTAAGACTTGGGATGTTTGTGATATAACTGGAGTGGTTAGGGATACTATGGCACGGCCTTGATGACTAGGAGTGCTGTGGCATAGCCTTGGTGACTAGGGATGCTGTGGCATGGGCGTAGCAAAGAAGAGTGAGAATGTGTGGTGGATGGCAGTCATCTCGTCTTGGGTTACTAGTTTGACTCGAAAGGGGTCGCATTCCTGGGTGAATGAGTAGTCCTTCTTCGAAGGAGCACTATCTGGGTATTAGGTGTTCGGGCGGGCCCTCCTTTCAGTAGATAGTTTTTAAGGGGCGAAAAACAGGTGTATGGGTTGTCGGGTGTCCTAATGCTCGGGGAGTCCTAGATGGTGTAATAGACCATGGAGTAACATTCTGTAACAGGGTGGGAATGGAATGGAATAAAGGGGACAGTGTTAATGTTAAGCCAAGTCATTGGCTAATACTTGGACTAGTTCTTATCTTCTTGTGGAAGTAGACTTCTTTAGGGTCTTTCACTAGTTTGCTTGAGACTTGGTATGATTGCATAGAACTAGCTACCATTTCTAGTACAGAGATGGGGTTTTTATAGTACAGAGAACTATGCATGGACCAAGGCATGAGGCATCCTCATGTCCAGGCTGTGCATGACTACAGATCAAGTCATGAATGGAAATGAACAATAAGGTTTGCCTTGAGGAAAGAAAGTGCATTATAAACCCTTGAGGCAAGCTATGTAAAATGGAAATGAAAGAAAATGCTGTCCCCTAGTAACCTGGGGATTGAGTGCAATCTCCTAATATACATGGAATGATGGGTGCCTTGAGGTAGGCAAGGAGATTCTCCTTGATAAGTTGTCCCATGGAAATGATACCAAAGGCCAGCAAGTCCAGGCTCTCTAAGAGCTGGTACTCCAGAGATGAAGGAATAAGTGTATCATACTCAAACCAAAAAGCATACCATTCTATAACAGATGGTGGGGGCTGTGGATGAGGGAAGGTCCCTTGGCTGAATTTGACATGTAATCCCTGTGGTCTTCTCCTTAAGTATGGGTGGGGGCATTGGTCTTCATTGGAGAAGTCAGAAGAACTCCATCTAGTGTGGAGTTCCTGCCTTTTCAGGGTTTGATAACCCCAGATGCAGTTTCTGTCATATGCATGCCAACACCTCTGATTACTCCTGTAAACCCCCTCCTTTGAGCCTTGTCCCAACTCTGGACCTTCATTCCTCCTCTGGTACCATCTCTGGTACACCTTGTATGATTGCCCACAAAACACCTCAGAGTTCATATCTCCATGTTGGATCTCCTTAACACCACCTCTGCCCTATCTCTGTTTGTATTAGTTTCCTCTCATCACTTTACATTCTTTAGTATAGCCCTCTGGCCTTTCATATACTTTTGTCCTCCAGTCAATTACTGATGCTATGTTCTACAATTCCATTCCTCCATATTGCATTGGTAATCCCCTCCATTCCTTATTCCAATCTTCACTCTGGACTTTCATATATAAACCTCTGTACTTCCCTCCTATATTCTTCAGTACAAATATCAACTTTATCTTCAGTTCTCCAACTCAAAGTCTCTCCCTCATCTCCGCTCCTCCTCTATCTCCTATGACAATCCTCTGATCCTCTGAACTCTGAAATACAAGGATGAAGACTTGGCAAAGGCATGACACATAAGTCATGTGCTAATGTCCTTATCTTCTGACCCCAACACTGATCTGCCATTTGTCACCTCCAGTCCAACTCTGGACCTACCCATGGCAATTATCCCCCTGTACCTCCAGACTTCCAATTGGACTTGAGTCTGGAGGACCAGAATATGACAGTTTCCAAGAGTATGTCCAGGAGTAGTGCAGTTGCATTTGGGGCAGGTGTAGCATCTACAATAGGGCTTGTCATGGCTCAGATGGTGATAGTGGAGGCATGTGGCCCAATAGTGGATGTGGGATTCAGTGAGGGGTTCATTATCTTGGTTGGGATATAGGTCTGGGGCAAATGAGGGGATGGTGTCAGTAGTGGAGGAGATTGCTGTTAACGTTTACCAGATGTTTGGGACTAGAGGAGCTTCCGGAGTTCTGGAGTTCCGAGGATTTCCGCGCTTCTGGGGTTTCCAAGGTGAAAGTTGTTTAAGACTTTCCGTATCTTCTGAAGATGGAGGTCTTCTGTTTCTTCCCTTCTAGCATTCGAGTTACTTGTTCTTCTTGCTAGATTCAAGGCGAGACTTCTCTAGTTCCAAATGCTGGTATTTGAGTAGAACTAGCTAAGGAATATCGTGGTAATGGTACAGTATTTATAGGTAAGGAAAACGGGCATGGACCAGGCCATGCTGTTTGCGCATATTTGGGCTGTGTAAGTACAAAGGAATAAAGTGGGCAGAAATTAAGAGAGGCTATGTATGACGGAAATGAAGGTATTGTCCTCATGTATCAAGGGTTTAAAGGGCTATGCTATTGTAAGTGAATCTCGGAGATTGAGTAACATCCCCTACTAAGATGGGTTTCGGAAGATCATCTCCCAAAGCCTTCCATATGGAAGCAATGACCTCTAGTCCTGCTAAGTTGATAAAATGAGGTGACTGGTTCTGGTGTAAGTCCGGTCAGAAAGGAAAAAGAATAGTGTACTCGAAGATGAAATCGTAACAGTCCATAACAATTGCTAACATTTGGGGCAGGGTGGGGGATTCAATCCCTTGGTCTCATAGAAGACCATTAATCCAGTTGATGGTGTTTCCTAGTCCAAATTGGTTCATTGCAGACAGGAGGGTGTGGTGGAGGAGGACATTGTTGCAAATGGACTACAATGCAACACGGACTTAGCGTTACTTTCGTTTCTTTCTTTATCTCATCGCGAACACGGACACATTTTATCTTCACTTTGCAGACCCGGCACTAGAAGTGCACAGTAGGACTCGCAGCTCCCCAGTATTCAAGAGTCACATGACCACTTGGAAACTTGAGATCACTAGGTTTCGTCTGGCACAGAGACTCTCGCCCGATCCGGATCTGAGATCTAGGATACAGAGATCTCAGCCACCTTTTAATTTCTGCTTCACAGCCTTGATGGCTTCCCTTCCATTCCGCCACAGCCAGGCTGTGTGCTTCTATTTAATTTCCGCTTCTTCTTATTTAATTACTGCGCTGTCTCGTTGGGTTGGCAGTGCACCACTTAGTCACTCTGCAGTCATGGCTCTGTCAGCATGACTCACATGCTTACTCAGGCGCTGATGCATCCTGAGCTCGATACACCATTGGCTAGTCTAGACATACGGACTCACCTTAGACACACTGCTCTGGTAGTAGCATAGCCACGATCTGTTAATATATAAACCAGAGGCTAGTGAGGCTGAGTCCTCAGTCTAGTTCTCTTGGTGTATTCCCTGAAACCTAGTGTTCAGCAGCACCACCGCTATACTCCACTCTCTAGTCCAAGTCCTACAGGTGACCGAAGTCTTCAACATCGCTCAAAGGTTTTAGGTTGTTTCAGACATTGAATTGTTGGAGGAGGATAAATGTGGTGGTGATGTTACAATCACTGCACAATGGACAACAGACTTAAATGTATTTTCTTCTCTTTTCTATCTTATCGATAATGGATGCATATTATCTTTTATCTTTCAAAGACCTGGCACAAGAGTGTATGGTAGGACTCACAGTTCCCCCCTATGGGAACTTGGGATCACTAGATTCTGTCTGGCACTGAGATGCTTGCCCGATCCAGATCTTAACTGATTTAGGATACGGAGATCTCCACCACCCTTTTCATTTCCACCTTACACCTTGATGGCAGACGGCATTCATTTCCCACTGCCACATCTATAATGGGTGTACTACGTTTATTTCTGCTCAGGGCTATACCCAGCTTCCATTCTTTTCATTTCCATCTCACAGCCTCGATGGCTTCTCTTCCTTTTGATCCCTGCTGCTGTGGGATGACTCATGTCTTATCTCAGCTGTGCTGAGCTCATTACGCTACTGGTTAGCATAGACAGTTATCGTACTTCACGGATTGGTTGATATCCATACATACAAACATGTACAAACTAGTTGACTGTCTATATATACCAGGAGACACTGAGGCTATGGTCCTCAGTCTAGTCTCTTGGAGTTTTCCCTCCAAGTGACTTTCGACCTTCACCTTTGCCCTTGTATTCAAGACAAGAGTATGTTGTAATAACTATGAACTGTACGGACATCAAGCACAGCGACTAATGTAGTATGCACTATAAGTGCTGATTTCATTCCACAAATCTCTCCCTTCGACACCCGCAGATGTAGAGCAGTACGCACAGTGCATTGCTCACTTTCTTAGCATGCTGATTAACATAGTTGAAGAGGAACCGTCAGCAGTCACTTCAGAAGTAGGGCGATTGGGACCAGAGTGTGGAAATCAGTTTGATGACTTCTACAAAGGATTAGAAAGAGAAGACAGCCCTCCCCTTCACCCCAGATATCTTACCCAAGCCACCTCGCTCCTAGAGACGTTGGCAGAAGAGTTGGACTCTGGATTGAGTCCATACGAAGAAGAGGTTGATCCCAACAACTTCTCACCCTCACCTATGCTACCGCCACAGACCTGCCTCATCCAAGGGCCCCTTCTCCCT
The DNA here is from genome assembly GCA_038093935.1 of Tylopilus cf. pallidocervicolor. Classification (NCBI taxonomy): domain Eukaryota; kingdom Fungi; phylum Basidiomycota; class Agaricomycetes; order Boletales; family Boletaceae; genus Tylopilus; species Tylopilus cf. pallidocervicolor. Next base: position 4,616 of record JBBPTE010000534.1, on the reverse strand, counting down.
CCTTTCACCCACCCATATTACGACACACCAGCCAGAGAAACAATCTCCGAGAAATCTATCAAGCAAGAGAACTTGCCAATTGTCGTACTGCTTTTCTTAGAAGAAAGCTTCAATCTGAAGAAGCGAGAGCATTCAGAGACAGAAATAAGCCAAATGCTCTCACCCCTATCACCCCTGACTCCCTCTCCTCCTCCTTGACCTATCAAACAGCAGAGGAAAGTTTATCTTAAGAACACATACAGGATTGGCAAAGGACCCCTACCTGGCTATCACATCCCTCCTTCAGTGAAGAGGCTGAGGAAAGTAGAAAGGGTAGACTATATGAAATTTCTCTGAATAGAACAGATCTTGATTCATCAAAATGTCCAGATCTCAACCCACAAACCCACCTTCCACTTTGCAAACTGTATTGCCTCCCGTGCTTGCAGCAAGCCTTACAGCTCTAAGTCTGCACCACAACCAAGAAATTGCAGAGGTAGCTGCACAACTAAGACTTTATCTCAAAGCCTCAGAAGAAAGTCATCTCTTGGCACAATGACAAAGAGAGAGGCTATCTGAAATAATTGATCGCCAACGAGTGACGATCCAACTCCTATGAAATGACCTCATGCAAGCAGAGGATCAAATAGCAGCAATCCCTGCTGGAGCTCCAGGAGTGGCTCCCCACAGAGAACCAAAGCTCTCAAAAATAATCGCGGACCCCAGAGACTTTGACAGAACAAGGGGCCATGTATTCAACAAATGGTGGGGAAAAGTCCTCATGTGGAAGGAAGAAAACTCCATCGCTCTCCACAACCAATTGGCCATCAGGGCTGTTGAAACAACCAATAGGCGAGGTCATGAAGAGTGAAGCCTTAGGGATGCACTAGTCGTACTCAGATATCGAGAGTCACTTAGAGGGGAAACTCCAAGAGACTAGACTGAGGACCATAGCCTCAGTGTCTCCCAGTATATATAGACTAGGGAGCTGTATGTACATGTTTGTACTACAGCATATTGACCAATCCTGAAGTTTGGATAGCAGTCTATGCTAGCCAATGGCATATCGTACTCAGCACAGCCGAGATAAGGTATGAGTAATCCTGCAGCAGCAGGGATCAAAAGGAAGAGAAGCCATCGAGGCTGTGAGATGGGGATGAAAAGAATGGAAGCTGGGCGTAGCCCTGAGCGGAAATGAATGTAATGTGCCCATTGTAGATGTGGTGGTGGAAAATGAATGCTATTGCCGTCAAGGTGTAAGGCGGTAATGGAAAGGTGACAGAGATCTCCGTATCTTAAATCAGTGAAGATCCAGATCGGGCAAGCATCTCAGAGTCAAATGGAACCTAGTGATCCCGAGTTCCTGTAGGGGGGAACTGCAAGTCCTACTATGCACTCTTGTGCTGGGTCTGCGAAGAATAGAAGATAAGATGTGTCCGTTATTGCGATAAGATAAAGAAAGAAGAGAAATATCATCTAAATCCATTGTCCGTTGTGCAGCAATTGCAACAGCCGTTCTCTCACAAATAAAGAAGGGCGACTGTTACAAAATGCTACTCCATGGTCTATTATACCATCTAGGATCTCTCTGCACTAAGGACACCTGAAAACCCCATATCTATTCTCTGCCTTTAAAAAGCTATCCAACAAGAGGAAGGCCCACCAGAACACCTGATACCCAGATAGCACTCCCCAAAGGAGAGCTACTTATCCACCCAGGAATGCAACCCCTCTATCAAACTAGTAACCCAAGTTCTGATGACTATTGCCATCATAACATGAGCCATGACACTGTTCTTTGTCCACACTCCTCACTGACGACAACAGGAATATTCCCTTAGCAGTAGTGCATCAGCATGAAGAATCTCTATAATCAATATAACCCCAGCTGTGTCACAGCATTCCTAGTCACCCCAGCTGTGCCACAGCATTCCTAGTCATCCCAACAGTGTCACTGCATTCCTAGTCACCCCAGCTGTGCCACAGCATTCCTAGTCATCCCAGCAGTGTCACCGCATTCCTAGTCACCCTGGCTGTGCCACAGTATTCCTAGTCATCCCAGCAGTGTCACCACATTCCTAGTCACTCTGGCTGTGCCACAGCATCTTCAATTATTGCAGGCTATGCCATAGCTTCTCATCTTTACCTCATCACAATAACCTTTCCATAGCCTTACCAAAGCCTCACCCTCCACATGTTTACCTTACCATGGACCATTACTTTAGTATAGCACAGGTATCACCTGGTCTGTGCACTCCAGCAGTGCTATATAAACCCCTCATATACAACCCATGTACTTTAGCTAGATCTATGCAATTCACCCTGCGTTGTACAAGAGTTCTAGTAAAGAAGTCACAGTCTAAGAACTGCTTTCTCTTAACTGAGTGAAAGTGACTAGAAGGTAGTGACTTAGGGGACTTACTAATTATAGATAGGGAGGAGGAACTCATATTCTCACCAGAATCTAGAATGAAGTCCTAGTCATTTACTCAATCCACTAGAGCGAAAGACTAGAACCCTTGTATAACAAGGGGTTACGTTAACAAAAGATCTAGCTATTCCCCTAACTCCCAAGCATTGACTTGAGGAGCCCACCCCATATACAAGAAGAACAAACCAATAACCGAAGGGTCACCATTACACCAATCAAGAAAGCACCAAGGATATGAATGGAAAGATCCTTTCACTTGGGAAAACCACCTCGCTTCATCCCTGAACTTCCCCCACCAGAAGAAGAACCAAAAGTAGTGGTAAGGCCCACTTCTCCAACCAATTCCAAGAAAGAAAGAATTGACCAGGAATACGAAGAAACATACCGGTGAAGACTACAGCAGGAAGAGGAACAACGGAAAGCAGCCTACCCCAAACCACCATACTCCCCAGAAAGAACCCTAGGGGTCAAACTGGCTGGGAAAGGGAAACCAAGAGAACAACCCCCAAAAGCCTGGATACCCGACCCAATCCCCGATCCCTATGGAGTAACTGACGACATGGGAGACAAGCCAGTAGAACTTAAAGCAGGCCTACCTGAGGACTTTATGGGCCAGGCAGAAGATGCCATGAGATGGATACTAGCAATGGAAGGCTACTTTGCCATGAATAAAAGAATATACACTGAAGATGGCCAAAAGGTGATCATCGCCCTAAACAAAATGTCCAAGGAAAGAGGAAAATACTTCACAGAAGCATTCTACCTAGAACATCAGGAACTACCCAATATCTCATGGGCAGATTTCAAAAAGAACTTCCTTGCCACCTTCTACCCCTACGATGTCCAACAAGAAGCTAGGGAAACACTGGAAATCCTTAAACAAAATACAAAAGACGAAGAAAGTGGATTCAAGAATTATATATTTGCATTCCAACTGGTATTCGCTAAATCAGGAAGGAAACCAGACAATGCAGCAGTCATAGATCAATTCACCAAAGGACTAGATCCAGAACTGGCCATGATGGTCCTCTCCCAGAAAAAAATCCCTACTACCCTCCCAGAATGGATAGAACAAGCAAGCAAATTCCACATACAACAAAGAAGGATAAGAAGCATCCTAGGAAAAGAAAAAAAAAAAAAACAAGGCCTTACCAGACAGATTACTCCACGTCCAGAAAAGACCCCAATGCCATGAATATAGACACAGTCTGTGAAACAATCTAAAACCTTGAAGTGATGTCGAGGACTTCAGTCACCTGTAGGACTTGGACTAGATGGTAGAGCGTAGTGATGGTGCTGCTAGACATGATGTTCTAGGGAATACACCAAGAGAACTAGACTGAGGACTCAGCCTCACTAGTCTCTGGTTTATATATTAATGGGGCATGGCTATGCTACTACCAGAGCAGCATGTCTAAGGTGAGTCTGTATGTCTAGACTAGCCAATAGTGTATTGTGCTCAGGATGTGTCAGCGCCTGAGTAAGTGTGTGAGTCATGCTGACAGAGCCATGACTGCGGAGTGACTAAGTGATGCACTGCCAATCCAATGAGGCAGCGCGGTGATTAAATAAGAAGAGACGGAGATTAAATAGAAGTGCACAGCCTAGCTGTGGTGGAATGGAAGAGAAGCCATCAAGGCTGTGAAGCAGAAATGAAAAGGTGGCTGAGATCTCCATATCCTAGATCTGAGATCTGGATTGGGCAAGAGTCTCGGTGCCAGACAGAACCTAGTGATCCTGAGTCCCGGTGGGGTGGGACTGCGGGTCCTACCGTGCACTCTTGTGCCAGGTCTGCGAAATGAAGATAAGATGCATCTGTGTTCCCAATAAGAGAAAAAGAGAAATAATGCTAAGTCCGTGTTGCATTGTGGTCTGTTTGCAACAGTCAGCCTATTCCTTGTGGAAAAAGCTGATCACATCAAGAAGAATCTATGTTTCATCTGGAAGGATGCAGTACAAGGAACCACAAGGGAAATAGAGGAAGAGGAGGACAACACCAGCATATCAGGGCAGTAAACACACTAGGACCCTCAAACCCCCCCATATGTCCAGAAGGAAAAGAACAAATTAACCTAATCACAACCTGAAACAACCAATGGCGAGGTCGCGGTGAGCGAAGCCTTTAGGTTTGCACTAGTATTCAGAATCGAAAGTCGCTTAGAGGGAAGACTCCAAGAGACTAGACTGAGGACCGTAGCCTCAGTGT
>JBBPTE010000526.1:0-14650 GCA_038093935.1 Tylopilus cf. pallidocervicolor | reverse complement strand
GGACTGTCGTCCGTATTGACAACAATAACCCCCGAGGCACCTGCATCCCGAGCATAAATAAGCTTTTCCAGGAAGGTGCAATCACCCCTCCACAACAAAACAGCGTCTCCGGCAAAGTCTTGATCAAAGGGCCAGCATCCAAGCAGGTTCGTGTCATCTCTTCGAATCCGCACCCCGTCCACACGTCCAAACACCAGCGATTTCAGACTGTCTGCCATGGTCACGTCTGCACCAAAAGTAGCAGTATGAGCAGTTACGTGAAAGTCGGCATTCAGTTCTGCCACCCCGGGGTGAGCTGGAAGCATAGGATCTATGGTGTCCAGAAATATTCGTAGACGGACATCAGGGACACGTGGAATTTTCAATCCACCTTCGGGCAAGAGTAGTGCGGCATCGTTGATATAGACCAGCTGGCCAGTACGTACAGAGTGTGGGCCAACTAGTGCAGGCAACTGAACACTAAACTCGACAAGACAATAATATACTCACGTTTGGTGATATCATAACCTTTTCCGTCGAGGCGACTGACGATATGAGCTCGTATTCCCGTGATATTCTGCAGTAAGAACCCATCTGCCACGAGTTGTAGCTTTTGGTGTCCTGGATTTGGGTCCTCTGTGACTGTCCGGCCCCCAGGGGACATGATAAAGTCATATGCCTGCTAGAACTTAGGAGTCAGGCATCGGGTAGCCTAGAAAGTAAGTCTCACAAATGGATCGACTTGAGGTAAGGAACACCAGCCCTCGGGGAACCAATGGCGTTCGTCCAATGGCTGAGGTCTCAGTCCAGTTAGCTCTCTTGCATAGTCAACGTCAGGACGCGAGCCCACTCCGCGCGCAAGTCCTTCCAAGACACCGTTTGGGATGAACCCTTGGAAAGGATGATATGCGGGACACTGGAGATTTTCTTCTCTACGAAGCCTTCGACGCGCAGCCGACATAGGCCTAAGAGCATGTTTTGGAAGGGAAAGAATATGGCCTTCCGTGCTCAATACATAATGGGAATCGTCACTGTTCAGATAATTCTCTTCGTCAAAGAGAAGATACAGGTACTAAGATTAATGATCAGATTCAATGCAGATAACTTTGGAATGCGAAAGGAAAGTACCTTTAGGGTTTCTGAAAGCGCGAATGACTCCATCCTGTCATCCCTTGCGTTGGTGCGTAAGTCCTTGATACCGGTGAGTCCACAGTCTACCTTGGCTCTAATACTGAGGTCCCTCAAGACGCGTTCTCCAACATCGAGGTAATAGGTATCTCGAGTGGCCTAATTCATGTATCACCAACAGCGGGTTAGGCCATGATCACCACTACATACCCTATATAGGTACCAGGTTGACTCGATAAATTCGGGACGAAGAGGATATTGAAAGGATGTCGCCTGCATAACATGTGCATCCCACACCTCGGGTAGTCCTGAATGCCGTCTCCATATGTTCCAGTCTACGAGACAATTAGTATACGACCAGCTGTCGTGTCATGCCGGTACTCACAAACCAGGTGGGATTTGATGGCATTGGAAATATCCCCACCAAGAACTTGCAAACCTGGCCAGAAAGCTGAGAGCGAATCTATAGTCGAGTAGACTTGATCTCCAGTGTGTGGGTTCACAATTCGGTACTGAAACCGGTGAACAGTGGGCAATCAGAAGAGGGGAGTTTATGGTCTTACCGAATGACCATCGAGGGAACGGACATATCGCATGACCGCTGCGTATCCTTCTTGCCAGACATCCAAGAATTCAACTTCGCCTATGAGGTGAAAATGAGGAAACGATTTAACGTCGTATGAATATCGCAAACGACATGCCACTTAAAATGTACCACTTCAAGGCATATTCATAGAAGGAGTCTATCCCAGCACCAATTCCTGTGACCTCTGGAGCCATCCACAACTAGAGTGAAAATAAGTAGTGGTTAAAAAAAGGAAGAAGTAGCACCAACACCGGACCAGATGTTGATAGTGTTGGCCACCAGACCAAGGTGTGATTTGCGGTTCCATAATGCAAAGAACGCTTTGTAGGCGACCTTTTCAAAGCGCTCATCGCCAGTAAGTCTACTCAGTGTAGCAAATTCTAGTATCAAAGAGCCTGCCCCAGCTGTGCCTATAATCAAATGAGACATTGCCACCGGACCATGGAAATGACAAACATGTATCTAGTGATTCTCCTCTCTGAACACCATGTCGAAGATTAAGCTGGGGAGATATGAACCTCGGAATCTGACTAATGCGAATAGCACTTACTCTGGCGTACGGAAGACCAGTTGGAGTCGCGAATGCAGGTAACAATCGTTTACCGAGGTCGTAAGCCATATTCAAGAGCTGTCCCCGGTACCATGGAAGATAAAATGGCTGACCTGGCTCACTGGCAAAGATGTGTCCAGAGAGCAGACCGCCGAGGACACGGATCGTAGTTTCAAATACTTGTGGTTTTGTGTTCACGTCAAAAGAAACCCAGTCGATAACATTTTTAACCGCATCTTGAAAACCCGGTGGATCATCAAGCACAACCAGAGTATCCAGAACATCGACCAGTGTCAAAGAGAAATTTCCGGAGACATCGTTGAATGCTATATTTGCTCTAGCCTGATGTTAGCGTCGTTCTCTGCATAAGAAACAACCATACGGGTTTTCCCAGTCCGGACCCCTCCCCGTACAAGAGAGTGGTGACAGCTTGCATCGGTTAATATCGAGCAGTCGACGTGTTATCGAAACAAGTCACCTCGTCAAGCGGGAAAGCTGTAAACTCGTCAGATAGATGCAAGGGCAATGTTGCTGCAAACGTACCTCTCGACATGTAATTATCAAAACCGTGATACCATAGGTCACGAGTGGCATTTCTACGCGGTATTACACGTTGGTCCCCCAACGAAATCAAGAAGCGAAAGACGTACCGGAACGCCTGCTTCCGCTGGCTGGTCCATACATTGGCTCCGGCGGTGGATGCCTGTGCGAGGAGGGGATTTTCAAGAACTGTTAAAAGATAGACTGCAAGTGGGACGGGCCATTGTTTCGGCCATTTCATGGCGCGAGAAGGAGTGACTCGGACGCGATTGGTACACTGCCAGTTTTCACCTACTGTACGTATACGTGGCGGCCTCGCTAGCGTGCTTATCCGTGTGTCACGTGTTCCGTGATATTCTGATCGCAGCATCCATTGTCTCTTGGTATAAACTCTCAGCGTTATGGCCAAGGTCCTCGATGTGTCCAACAAGCTCGGCGAGTACATGTTGAAGGGATGGGTATGTGTCTCGTTCCACACAGGAACAATACTTATGGGAATGACATCCCAGGTGCTCACAGACTGCCTTTGTCCTGCGCCATCTTGCAGAGGAACGCCGCTATTGAGGTCCCCTGAAGGTTGGCCTGTTCAAGCTCACTACTGTCCCAATTGCGACGGGCCTCCAAAAGGTGAGCCTCCACCCCGTTATTACGTTGCCCACGGCGTCACCCCCGGCAAAAAGCTCAGTGGTCCGGGAGTGAAGGAGTAGAGTCTCGATCATCTTCAACCGTTCCCTCCACGTCACCTCGTTCACGACCGTCAACCCCACCGACGGATCTATCAAGTACTTTGAGTTCGCCTACCTTCGCTCCTCCGGTCGAGACTGTGGACATGATTCGACGACGCCAGCAATCAGATCAAGCGTCGACTGAAATTGGGAAGCGTTTACTGAAGGGGTGGACAATGCTAGCGGAGGAATGTCCCAATACCCGATGTTATGGAGTCCCGCTTGTTGGGCCGCCAAAGACAGGCGTTGACAAAGATCCCCGCAAGGTTTGTGATCATCTCGCATGCTTGGTCTTTACGTATAACATTCTCCTGACAAGGAATGCGTTATATGTGGGACCATATACATTACAGAGGACTCGGAAGGATGGCAGCGCCTTGTCTCCGTGTCGGCAGGAGTCTCGCAATCTGAACATGGCATGAATGGAGGCTCACGACAGCCAGGGACGTCCGACAGAGGCAAGATCATTTCCCGTAACAGCCCACAGCCAATACAGCTCCCCACTCTCGATCCTCCTCTCGAGACCCCCAAGGTAATTCCGACATAGTCGCGGGAATTTTTCTTTGACACCACAACCAGCTGGCCCTGGATCTCCCCCGCCGGGCGAGTTCTGAATTGCGAAGTGCGCAGCTGGCAAGTAACTATGTATACCCCTAGAATCTTCGAAATTAAATACTTATCCTGTTGGACAGGTCGCCGCCCTGCCGGGAACTTCGGTACCTGTTGATGCATCAATTCAGGCACTGGAGTTGGCTCTCGGGGTGCTGTCCGAAAGACTTGCCATGGCATGCACGAGCCCCAATCTCTTGGATCCGCCAAGTGTAGCAGCGACTGCGGAAGCGATCGGTAAAGTCGCGCATGCCCTTGGACGGGTCAAGCAACTTCAGCATCCAGGTGGCGCGCTAGGCGGCCTGATGTCGTAGTGGGACACCACTCGTTCGTGGCTGGTGGCGTGTCAGTGATGCGGCTGGGTGCCTTTTATGAAGTCCGTCTTGCGCTCGGTATCTCTAGGCGTCAGTAGTAAAGTTTCGGTGTCAAACCTCCAAGTTGGGTTAGGTCGGCGGCATGGTCTGAGGGTTTCCCTGGTACGACTCTGTCTGAGATTGTATATTAGCGGAGGACATGCAATTTATTTGTTGGTAGTTCAGTGTGAGGATGATCGTCGGTGTTGCAGGTTTTGTTCTTTTTGAATTCGAGGGATAGTCGATCATCGATCATCATTGGTCGACCGGGCTCAGCCATACGGCTGCCTCATGCTCACTGCCATAAATTCTTGAACCAGACATTGCTAGCGCGCATCAAGTCTCACCTGCACCCTGAGGATGCCCTTCAACATGTTCAACTTCAAGGCATTCTCTGGTTCTCGCAATCGCGCTCATCGTGGTGATCCCACAATATATAATGAATACCCGCAGGGCTATCCACCGGGGATGGACTTTCAGCAAGAGGCTATAGTGCGATCGCAGCCGCGGGTCTTGAGAAGATCAAGCATGAAGGCGAGTTATGTTCAATATCATGTGCAGACCCTTCCTTGACCTACCAGCTACAGAGAAGAGAGCCTGTAAGCAGCCACGTTGATCATGGTATCTCTGAGTTTGCTCGTGACGCAAGCCTATCTGACAGATTTTCACCCCGCTACCGTCACGTACCCCGACTGACGCAGAAGATCTTAATGAAGGATACATCCGAGTTGACAGTCCCGACGCAGTGATGGGGGGTGTCCTCAATGCACGACCCGGCAAGATGGACACGTTACCTTCTCTGGGACCAGCACTCGAGAGTCCGGTTTCAGAGACATTCTCTGAACGCGAACACCGCGAGCATACGGAGCTCTACGACGTTCCAAGGCTACTAGACCGGCCCCCACCACTACAGCATGCTGGCTCGTTTCACAGTGGTCGTGGGGAGCGGGTTAATCTCAATGAGCCGATAGTTATGAACCCTTCTCCAAGCAGATTGTCTGCGTCTGAGGGTGAACATATGATCGAAGCCTTGCGTAGCCCGCCTTCGATGCATCCGAGTGAGAGGGTGGTGCGTGCAGAAACTCCACCCATCGACGTGATTATTCTGAACAGTTCTTCATAGATTCCACCACTCCCACGTAATTACTCTGGGGGTTATCTACCGGGTTCAAGAGCACCGACCGATATCTACAGCCAACGTCCCTATGAGGTAGTGCGTAATGCTTGCCGTTGTCCTTTCCGAAGAGGTTGAGACCTGACATTGCTCATGAAAGGTTCATTCACACCATAATCAGGAAGTCTACCTTGATAGACATGGGCGTTCCGGCGGTTACGATAAAGACAGCCCCATATACTATATCATCCCAGGTGGGATGAATGTGATCTTTCAAGATGAACACGGAAACGAGATAACGAGGTAATGCTTAGATTCTGCCAAGATATATATTATGACATTGATTCTTTTTCAGAGTCGGGGACTTCAGTGGAAGGTCCCGACAATTACGCCCTGGGCCATTCGTGGTTCAGGACGAGCATGGGAAGGAATTGTATAGGTACGATTGAGTTGTTTCACACTCCCTACTCTCAAACGTGTGGGCAGGTATGATAGCCACGACAGAGGGTCCCGCCGAGGGTATAGTGAACCTCAGATCGTTCAGATTGACACTTACCCTTATTCCAGCCATCACAGGTGAGATGTAAGTACTTACGTCATTGGACTAGTGTCTGAAAATATTCTTAGACGTGATAGAAGTTACCCATCCCACAGCCATCGTCCTGATTCCTCGCATGGGAGGAGCTATGATTATTACCCAGATCATAGAGAACATCGTGACTACCGCGACTACCGCGACTACAGAGAAAAAGACTGGCACGGGCACCGAGATCACCGGTACCGGGGTTACTCTGACCGTCCGAACTATAGCGAACACAGAGATTACAAAGGCTACAGGGATCACGACACTCACAGAGATCAGGGGGGTCATAGCGGATACAGAGAGCATGGCGACTATAGAGGGAGGCTAGAGGAATACATCCCAAGCAGAGTGTCCTCTCGAGCCTCGCATAGGGCTCACAGCCACCATAGTCAATTGTCTCTGGAGAGACTACCTCACCAATACTCCAAGTAAGTTCGATGGTCCATCTGGAGTGTTGCACACGCTTAAGATACAACGAAGTGCCATTCCTGACGATAGGCGGTCGGGAAGAGATTACGCAGTTCCACATGCCTCTATGCAGCACCAGGAAGATGAAGTTGACATTAGTAGCGGGTTACAGGCACTCCACGTTTGAAGGTCCCACTTTCTTCAAATATTTATGTCAGAATGGTCGTGATTGTGTATCGTCGTGCTCGCCTTAAGAATGTAGTATGTAGTGTATTGGACCGCCAAATCGTTCTAGAAAATGTGCAGGCTGATGGGAGGTAGGGTCGTCGGTGATTTTGAAGACGGTATGTGTTTTTTAAGGTGGCTGTCATTGGCGCATTTCTCGTCGACCATTATCCCGTAATCGTTTCGCTGGTCCCATCGCTGACACGATTTCCTCTCGACTCAGCTTGAGTGTCCCTCCGATAAATTTTCCGATGCCCATTCCTAGACCCCTGGCTCGCTTCTTCTTCGGCGCGGAAGATAGATTTGAGTCATAAAATCGCTTGAGGGTTGGGTGATAATTGCCCAAATTTTTAGCCTGCGACAAGATCAACAAAACGCTGAGCATAACTATGCACTGGCACAAACAGTACCTCCTCAAGCGCCTTTTGCCCCTGCTCCTTTTGTTTCCGAATCAGGCCATCCCGTACGCGCTTTGCTGCTTTGTTGCGCTGCTCTTGACGAAACATGCTTTCGCCCTTACCAAGTCTGGCTTGTCCTGCTAACTCTAGGACACGACCTGATAATGCGCTTCCCCTCTGTGCATGATTAAGCTCTAGTTCCGGGTTAAGAGAACCCGAGAGTAGTTTCGTATGCACTAAACGATGAAGGAGGGCGTCGTTTTGGGTATTCGTGCTTGCCAGCAAATCAGGCCTCTTTAACTTGCCGATGTGATTGGGTGCTCGTACCATTCATCATCTGACTCTTCTTCGGGTATCTTTTCCTTGGGTTGCGTGGATGATAGGGTGATGTTGGATACCTTGGACGACTGAGATGACGAAGCATGAGGGTGGTTTTTACAACATCAAAGCTGGTTGTTACCATGAATGATTTCCTCTTTTCCTTGGCAGAAAGGCTGGTTGTCGGTTGCTTAAGCGTTGATTCTGAGAATACCATGACATCTGGTATGCGTGACGAACTCGCGGCAAAACCATCCGAATCATCCTTTTGTTCGGAATCTGTGAGGTCTCAGGTCGATGGGGCCCTGGATGATTAGTCCCACACACCTCCGTCGGCGTCATCTGAAGTTGTGAACCTGTTCGTCCACGGACCGAAACCTGCCCATTCTTCCTCAGATTCTGAATCATCCAAGTCCATCGCTTCTTGTTTTGGCGCAGCGGGGATATCAAACGCGCTTAGAAACTGCTGACCATGAGCATGCAATATGCTGAGCAGTCTCTCCTTGCACGGGTCGTCTTGTGTTGTCATGGGTCAGGTCGCCGGTAGGTAAACATGTTTGGCTCGGAATGCAGCAAAAGGCCAACTCAGTACCGCCCATGTCGACGATGCGGAAGAGCAAACTCAAGTCGCCTACAGAACGGAGACCACTTATAGAAATACCCGAAGACGAGAAATGGCGGTTGATACGAGAAAGCGGCTTGCTGGAAAGGTTCAAAGACTCCGACCAGTATCCCCCATCATCATCATCATCCGCACCCGCACACTTTGACCCGGAAGAACATGACGGCCCATCCCCACTCGTCGAAGAAGTCTTCAATGCACTCATGATCATAACACCGCATACTTTCTTCCTCATCATGATGGACATGTAAGTACAGATATACTAATCACGCGTGCGTTGACAGCAACTGTACATGACAAGTTTGATTCACCACCAGTACGCGAAACAACCGTCTTTCCGCGATATCCTGGACAGGCTCGTGAGCACATTCCCAAGTACGTTTCATACCTCGAAGTTATAGCATCGGACTCACGATCATCAAAAGTCATGGCACTCTTCATGTTCTATAGTAAGTTCTCACTAAGCCTCACCACCACGTTACCAACGACAGAATAGCTATTCGCCACAAGAACAATACGATAACACAGCTTGGACTGTTTTTACTTTCCCTTGGTGTTGGTCCACGGATGATATGGCTTGTCAACCGAGGATCCTGGCTGAAGAATATAGCCCAGGTGTGTGGCATCCATTTCAGAAACAAGGGTTGATTTCAACTCATGCGAATGTATTCCCAGTGTCCTCAGTTCGCCACGATTTGGTTGTATACAGTCATCCAACTTAGGCTGTCTTTCGCGTTCCTTAGCCTTGTCCTAATAGGGGTGTGGTCATGGTGGATGGGTATGAAGTTATTGCTCTGATCTTCATATTATACATCAATTTCGCATAGTCTGTTCAGGTTAAGCACAGACACCAACAGATGATGTTTCAGTGACACACCATTGCAATGATTGTCATCGACCTCACATGATGGAATGAGTGTAAAGTGTTCACAGGACGGGACAAAATCTCGGCACCTGAAAGGGATGATATTAATCTGTGCTCGACGATACGCCCGGTTGGATGTGACTTTGAATCCGAAAGGCACCATGTACGAGCATGCCTCTGCCTAGCAGGCACTGATCAAACTTTGTCTCGATCATAAGCGTAAGAATATTATGCAAGTGCGATACAAGTAGGCAAAGCACAGTTAGTACGATGTCGATTAAACACCATCTCCTTGGTCGAGCTCGCCTATGAGAAGCTCGATCTTGGCCTGTTACATTGTATCAGCATATTATCGACTCAAAGGAGACTTCACACAGACGGAAAAGGTAGTATTACGACCTTCAAGTACTTGGCGTAATACGCGCAATTGCCACTTCAGACGACGACTTAGATGGCGATGAATAACATTTCGATGAGTATCAACCCGATCAGCAAAAGCCCTGAAAACTCTGTCATCCCGTGCAAAGTAATAAACCTGATCGGTGTAAGCGTGGTATAGAAAACGCCGCCGCTAGGATACTCACTGGTATTTGTTCGCCTTCAATTGATTCAAGTGCTATTGACCAGGCACTGAGCATCAGAAGATCGGCGGTAGCATTTGCCACGCTAATGAGACACTCTTAAGACCAGATATAATACAGAAAATGAACTCCTGCTCACTAATCCTCAAGTGAAGCTATTGCATCAGCCTTGCTCAGTTCCTTAGTTGCAAACTTTCGCACTGCGGCAGAAGCTGTGTTGACAGGTTTACCAGCAGTACCGGACCGTAATGCAAGTGAAACAGTAGACACTTGCGCTCGAATCCACTTGTCACCTTCACTCATGATCAAGGTCTGTAAAAAGGAAGCTATCAGGTCGTTTTGTGACTTGTGCAGACCATAATCAATCGCAAGCTTGAGGTTCGTTCCTGATTCTAAGTGAGTAAAAAGGACCACGAGGACTGTCCTTCGTACTCAGGGCTTTCAGAATGATTCTAGTCTTCGGTAGTGGAACTTCGTTATCGTCAAGGTGATTTATCCAGCGCGAGAAGGCACCAAGAAGAACAATTGCTACGTCTCGGTGTGATTGGCCGATCCGCATGGCGTGAAGAAGGGGTGTGGCGTCACCAGTTTTGCGCAAGAGTAGCTACTCAGTTTTAGGTCAGTTATACATCCCGAAGCTATGAGACTGACCGGAAACGCTCTGTCTCGAACTTCCATAAGAAATACGATATCCTTACGTTCAATGGCTCTGAAGACTTCGAAGGGCTGTCAATGTTATCAGCGAGGAATGACCGCTGAGGATGAGACATATATACCTGAGGTTCCCTCCACGTATTGGTAGGACTAAACGTTGGGATATTGAAGTTCCAACTTGGTGTAGTTGGCGATGTTGGGGAGACGCTATTTCGTCTTTCATCTGTCGAGCTATTCTCGAGCTCTTCGAGTATTGGAGGACCAGGGGGTGGTGTGGGACTATGGCGCAATTGCCGAAGGATAGCTTTGGGAGCAGTCTGGGTGGCTTCACGCTGCAGGAAAGCTTAAGAAATGTTGGCGATAGCGTGGAGTGACAAGTGATTGTACGAACCTGTAGATGGGAGCCGCGCAGGGAGACAGAGCTCCGAGTCGAGTCGATGCCGTGGTATGGGCCCTGGCGACGGCGACTCTGCGACGAGCTGCTTTGCGAGCGAGTGTATTAACGGTGCATTGTTCACCATGTCAGTCAGACACGGGCCGTGCGTCTTCCGGCGCTCGAGAAGGTCAGGAAGACAACATTCTCCTTATTTGAGGCGTTGAACTGCCCCGTACATAGGGTTGGACAGTGACTCTCAACCATTACCATTGACTCTTGTCACATTCCCTGATGCTCAAGGCCTGGAAAGACAGTTCGCGCCAATCATGTTTGCCAATGCAGGATGGTGAACCGGGACAAATTGGCGTTGACGGACCCACTGCTCTGCTTGAAGCGTCATCTGCTGATCTTACGCCGGAACACATAGTGCCCATGAAGCGCGCGAGACAGTCGGGCCAAGATGGCGACATCCATCGCGTTCGGCCGTCAAAGACAGCGAAAATTCCTGCTTCAGCCTCACACTCTTCATCCGCTGCATTCACCTCCGCATCCGTAGACGAATTGCTCGAATACGCAAAGACTCGTAACAGTAAGCTTTTCAAGATACCAAACTCACCCTACTGACGGTTCCCCAGCCATCATCATACACAGCCCCTTAGATGGCATAGTGTTACTCATTTATACCCTTTCTTCTATCGCTGACACATCTGGCACACATAGATATTGCCGACCTATCATCCAGGTTTTTGACGTGGCTTGATACTACATTTCCTGATAGAGGTTCTTCTCCCCGACAGCTGTCCGTTGTGGTGGTACCGTATGCCGTTTTCACAGAAACCGTCTCCAAGCCAACTTCATGAGATGAATTTTAGGAACAACGCGTATGTTGATGGTTTAACAACAAAGATAGCCGTTGCATCTCGTTTGCGGGTCGTTGCGTGCCACGGCCACCAGGATACTCCAGATCTCTCTGTCAACCAGGTTTTAGTGTGTTCCGTCGACGCAAGTAGGCTGACTCCTGTCCTCTTCACGAGATTTACCTTTTCCACAGACATTGCTGAGTCATGTTACTCAAGGGATCTGGTCAATTTCTCACATGTTTGCTATTGTGATAACCGAGGCTTATTCGACTCTACAAGAGGGTTTACCATTAATCAATGTCTTGGAGTGGTTTAGCAGGAGCCCGAGCATATTCGTGAAACCCAGAATTCTTGCATTCAGTTCACCAATGACTGGCACTGACATTGCAGCAATGGAACGTTCATTGTTTGCCGGGACAGCTTATTCTACTCCACAGCGACTTCGCCCTTTAGAAGTCGTCATTCAGTATGAACCCACCCGTACGAGATCGCAAAGCAGGCTTACACAGGACATCCATCAATTAAACCCTGGTGGGAGTACGTGTGAGTCCTTATTCAGGGATGCGCACTGTGTGTCGCAAGAGTTGGGGTCTTGCGCTGGTGATTTCGTCTGGCGTCGTGCATTCAAGGAGATCGCGTGCCTTCCCGGACATCTTGACAGCAACCCTGCAGAGAGGGGAACAAGCGAGATCCGGAATCTCATCGAAAACTGGGATTTTTCCATGCCAAATCCGAACCCCTCTTCCCGAGGTTTCAATGTCACTCCCAAATTCTCTCGGCTAATCCAGGTTTTGAGAGCATACGAACAATGCAGAGATGACTTCCGTTGTATCATCTTAGGCAAGTATGCTTTTCGTCGTATTATCCTTTTCGCTCATCCTCCGTAGTACGCCAGAGTTGCGTTGCGACCGTTATGGCCGACATGCTACGTGTGATGACCGATGGCCTAGAATTCTTACGTCCTTTTGCTGTTACCGGCGACCTCCCCGTGACTGATGTCCATTATCAGGTACATGTCGTCTCTTTACAATATGTTCGATCGCTCAGTTGTTGTTTAGGCGGATCTGCGACGGGGGTTCGAAACTGGAAAGCACAACCTCTTGATCTTGACGAAAACGCTGGAGGATTTGGATGTTCCTCCTGCGTTACTTGTTGTCAGGTTGGTTTCCGACCAAATACACCCGAGTAGTGATATGCACTTGATATTTTGCAGATACGATGCATTCGAGAGTCAGCTATCGTTTGCATATGCATGCGCTTACGCAAGCCTTCCTTCAAGTCGCATTGTTCACATGGTGGAAAATGGTAACGACGAGCACCGTCATATGTTGACAAGTTTCTCGCAAGAGACATTCAATGAACGGTGGATTCCCGTGATCATCCATCGTGGAGGGGTTCCCATTCCGCCATCGCCCTTAGCGGGACCTCGTTTCCCTTATCAGTTTGGTGATGAAACCTCGGACTCGTGGCCTTTCATTGAAGACCCAGTAACAGGCCGACGATTATATGAACATGACGCCCTCGAAGCGCTCTATCGTTTTGTTTCCGTCAGGCAGAAAGGTGACCTCCCTGGTGCACCATTATTGATCACGAGAGAAATTTCTGATCCCTCAAACCAGCAAGCATGGATATGTGCTGTGACGCTGCCCGTTGGGCTACCCATCGGCCATGTAATGGGTCCATCTCGCTCAACACCTATTCACGCTCGACGATCAGCTGCATATGAAGCCTGTGTACAACTATATGAGCATGGCGCATTCCATAACTTGTTTCTAACAGCCCAATATGACCTTCAACCTGATACTAATGGTTCAGCAACAGTTGCCACGGGCAGAATATCTGGAAATCGTTGTTATCTTCGCAAGCAGCCTCTATTTTGGTCCAACTCTCTTCGTCTTCATAAACGTCTTTTATTCCCTTTCGTCGTCTACGTCAACCAGCAGGGAGACTATGGTCCGATTATGCTCTTGACTCGCCAACCACTGCCTCATATCCCTTCCTTTCGTCTCTGCTTCCCAGGAGCGTCGGAGACCATAGGAAACCTTCGCGCGCCACCTCTCGAATTGAACGGACAGCGCATGGAGGTCCTTTATTTGTTCACCTTGAGGATTTGTCGAGCAATCTCCAACAAGCCGTTCGTTTGTCCCTTGGAAAAGATGGCTTACGTGTTCGCACCACTCAAGCTTCCTGAACAAGTGGATGCTCAATCCTTGGATCCGGTCGGTCTCGCGGACTACATACCATGGGATACCATCGAATTAGCGGGGAGAACGTGGATGGTAAAGTTCGATTTAGAGGAACTCCGCAAATCCCCGGAGGTGGTGCGTGACCTTGTCGTACAAGACCGGTTGGTCGAGTTCACCCGACGGTATTATGTTGCTCGCCTCCGGCAAGATTTGACTCCTTTGAGCAAACCTGAAGACAGCCCAGTAAGTGAAAAATTTATTGCACCGATTGTGCGCTTACAGTTCCTCGAGCGAGAAGCAGGATATGCGAACTTCGTCGAATATTGCAAAGCCAGGCGGAAATGTCCTGATGGCTTATCGGATTACTCGCAACCTCTCATAGAGGTGTCTGGAGTGACTATGAGCGGGAATCACCTCAATCCGACCACCAGGGCCGTCGCCACAGAGCCAGTTAAGGCGGCCGTCAAATGTGCGCGTGATCCAGCCCTGACGATCGGGATGCTGACATTCTCCCAGACCTAATTCCGGAACTGAGTGCGAAGTTTACCATTCCTGCCAGGTGACGAACTCAAACAGTTATGTGCCGCTCCCGAACACTGACGTTATTGAGCAGCACCTTTCGAACTGCGCTCCTTCTCCCTTCCATTACGAGACGGATAGAAGACTTCTTAATCGTTCACGAGCTCAATGCCAACTTATTCGCTTATTCAATCCACGAGAATCTCCTGTTGTCCGCCATTTCTGCACCCTCCGCAGGCTTTGAAGTCGATTATGAAAGACTGGAATTTTTTGGTTGGATATTATTTGCATCACCCATCCGGGCCTCCAATGGTTGACACTTGTTGTAGGGGATTCATTTTTGAAATACCTTGCGTCCATCTACGTTTTTGTTACCAACCCGGCACAGCATGAAGGGGCCTTGCATGCTGCACGCCAATGCATCATCAGCAATAAAGTGTTGACGCAAAATGCCAACGAAATAGGTTTACC
>JBBPTE010000525.1:0-16238 GCA_038093935.1 Tylopilus cf. pallidocervicolor | reverse complement strand
CAGTCTGACTCAAGAGCGGAAGTTGTCGAACGGGTTCACGAAAGTGACGAAACGCACAAGTGCCCGAGGGTGTCAGCAAGTTAAACTTGAATAAGCCTTCCCCGAAGAGGTCGTCCTACTTTCTTATTGTCTATTAACCTTCTTCGAATTCTTGCCAGGTAGCGAACTCCTCAGGCTGCAGTGCGACTCCTTGCAGACAGCTCCGCCGAATGTAACGATCGACCCGAACTCGAAAAACTCCTTAACTGTAGCAGTTCATGTTTCCCACCTGCAGGATCACGGCGGCCTCATATCGGGTCAAACCGACGAGTCTACCGTTTACGTAACCCACTCTAGTCACTGGCATTACATCTAGCTCAAGCCAGGCGCAGGCGAGTCTCCACCGATGGCAGCACTTTTTACTACTAGAACCCACTGTCTAACGATTCTGTGACTTTGTGTTTATGGTTCCTTCCTCTATCTGTGGTAATACCATGCTATGTCTATACATATCTGGATCTCTATCATCCATTTCGTATGCATGAGTATGTGGTTCCAACATTTACGACTGCTGCAGAGCGCTGATCCAACATGGAGGACGACAGCTCAGGTGCGGCACTACGAGTCAGAGAGAATTACAGGTCGCATCTTGGATCCATGACCACCACCGTCTGCCAGAGTAGGGTTTGAATTAGGACCAATCGCTATCTAGGACTACTAGAACCCATTTGCGGTTTTGATGAATTCCTCGTCCTCTTGGTCTTTGACCCTGGCATCCATCGCAATTGCAAATCTCATTCTGATTGTCTCTCCAGTGCGGACGCTGATATGCACTACACCATCTTTCATGATGTCGCTCTTGCATAGGTGACCAACCGTCATCTGCTGTGCGCGAAGTGATCTGTGTGGTCCTCGGACCACCTAGATGAATGAAAGGGTCGTCGGTGATGGAGAGGACGTATGTACTAGCCGTAGAGAAGAGCTGCACAGGATCTATGTGGCCATCCATGCCTTGAAACTCGCCTCATCGGCACAATGATTCCCTCTGCTTCGTCCTTGTCGTGGTGCACTGTATCCAGTTAGAGAGTGTGGTTCATATACCAGGGCACGCCCGGAGGAGTACCCCAGTCGCCGTTGCACGCCGAGATACGCTTAGAAGCTGAGACACGGTGAGAAGCAACCAGCCTTGGGTGGACGAAAAAAACATGTCGAATACCGATTCCGATCTTGGTCGTGATTCAGCGCCCACAGTCCTTGGCTGAACCTCTATGGTGTCACGGTGTGTCTTCTTATCCTGACAAGTATAGTAGCTCTGCGGATGTTGTACGCAGATCACTGTTTCACAGCGCTCAAGCGGGTTCATTCGGGTTCGAATGAAACACTTAACGTATAGTCCCTCCTTGCAAGGCTATAAACGCAGCCAGCGGCTGGGAAGTGACCCCACGGCAAGTTCAGTATCTGCCTGCTTTCCTTCAACGTCCCTTTCAGTTACTTTCCAACGCCATGGACGCAATGCCTCTATCGACCGAGGTTGGTTTGGATGCGGACCACGATAATAATGAAAAAGATATTGTGTCCCTTGATGGTGTCAGCGATGGCGTGAATATCAGCCTCGGAGAGCGTGCTAGATTACTGCGCAAACTAGACTGGCATCTTCTGCCTCTACTGTCCTTGTTATACCTTCTATCATTCCTGTGAGTATGTTAAATATAACCCACTTGGAGTTTGACCACGTCTTTCATTCCAGAGATCGTTCGAATATCGGTCGGTATTATTCACATTTCTCCTCGGATCACATATTCTTATGCTACCTCCCAGGCAACGCTAAAGTCGCGGGCATGTCGCATGCCCTGGGCCTCGTCGGACTCAAATATAACACCACTGCTGCCGTTTTCTACGTATGGTTTTTCGTTCTCGTATCTTTGAAGCATAACCAGCGTCCCCCAAAGATTTTCTACATCCTCGCTGAAGTCCCGTCGTAAGTTGAAGCGGCATAGTTTTATTTTCAGGTCGTGAACAAATATTCGGACAGGAACATCATTCTGAAGCTCTTTCGACCATCCAGATGGAGTATAGCCATTATTTGTTTCAAATAGCTTTCTCCACTGACCTTCCAATGTAGTACCTACGATCATGGTCGCTTGGGGCCTGAACGTGACTCTCATGTGCTTTGTAAACACCTATGAAGGACTCATCATGTAAGGGTGCGAAAAGTTTAATTGGCGAACGAACACCCTGACGTCGCTCTCGACATCACGTAGCGCACGAATTTTTCTCGGCTTCACGGAGGCTGGATTGTTTCCAGGCGTAAACTATTACCTTTCAATGTGGTATCCGCGTACAGATAGGGCAGTCCGCATTGCGATTTTCTTTTCTGCTGCCACTCTCGCTGGTGCTTTTGGTGGCATTCTTTCGTGGGTGTTCCTCTGAATTAAATTCGAGATTTGATATCGCTCATGCGACAAAAGTTACGCTATCGAAAAAATGGATGGGTATGTGGTACTTTCAGATTTCATTCCTTCCCAAGTTTAGTTCATTCTGGCAGGATCGGCGGCCTTCACGGTTGGCAATGGATAGTGAGCAATTTCCAATGAGTTGTGCGTTGCGCATTCACTTAGGTCGGCTAGTTCTGCTTGGAAGGACTTGGTGAACCTCCAGTTCAACGATGCGAGTGGTCGGACTCACATACATACAGCCACTGTGCTCATCGCTTTCGCAGCATTCTTTCTCATGCATGATGTGCGCGACTATGTCCACCTGATCCGTGTAGGTGCTTATTGCTGCAAACTTAGTACCCAGAGACAGCGTCGTTCTTAACTGAGACAGAGAGGCGCAATGTCGTCGGGTTGCTGAAGAATGATTCTCAAAATCTCGCGACACACTATGATTTCCAGTTCGTTCTGCAGGCACTCAAGGACCACAAAACATACATTCTAGCAGGTATTTTCATCGGGTATGTAAACGGAGCTATCTTGAATTAGTTACTCTGATATTGACACGGATTGCTAGCTTGGTCGTTCCCGTTTACGCGATTTCTCTTTTCATACCTACAATCATCAATGAACTTGGTTTCTTGGCTGCAGATGCTCAGCTGCTTTCTGTCCCTCCTTTTATTGTGGCCTGCGTGTGCACCATTCTAGTCGGCATATCCTCTGATATCCACAAAATGCGTGGCCCATACGTGATTGCCGGTGCGTTTGTCTCTTTGGTTGGGTATATTATCCTGTACACCCAGACGAGCGCCGGTGTTTCATATGCTGGTGCTGTCCTTGCTACGGCTGGTGTGTACCCGACCGTCGCTGTTCACCTTGCGTGGGTTGGCTCGAATGCTGGAGGAGACATGAAATGTGGCGCCACTATCGCTATCGTTATTGGATTAGCAAACCTTGGAGCGTAAGTTGCATATCTCTGTCACTTTGTGAGTGTCTTATGGAATAACAATAACAATAGATTTTGTGCATCCTTTATATATTTTGATCCTCCACGATTCTACGTTGGCCACGGGACAAACATGGGTTGTCTGAGCCTCTCGTGGGTCTCCATCCAGTCGATAAATGTCTGTTGCTGACCACTCGAGTCCAGTATACTTCTGTCTATATTTGCGATGTGGAATTACGACAGAATAAATAAGCAGAAAGAGAAGCAGTGTCACGAAGGTGGGATCACAGGGGATCGCAAAAATGAGTTTCGAAACATGGGGGACGAAAGTCCTCTGTTCAGATACACTCTTTGAGTTTATTATTTCATTAGCCTTTTGGATACGAGTAGTAGATTGTGTGTCCCATGTACAAACATGGCCAAAGCGAAATCTTCATTGGGAACTCCTACTGGCACTTGTTCAAGTTGACTTCTGCTGCGACTATCAACGTTCTTCGCTGGGCGGACGAGTTTCGGTATGCATTTGTACAATTTGACGCTGCAACCTCCAACGGCTGCAACGCAGGCAATTGTTGGTAACTTTTCGGGGGCTCGCACGCAGGAGATCATAGTTTCGCGCGGCACTCGTCTCGAGCTCTTGCGACCAGATGTCCAAACGGGAAAATTGTCCACAGTCATCGCTTCCGATGTTTTTGGCTCAATACGTTCTCTGGCAGCTTTCCGACTGACAGGTAGTACTAAGGGTGAGCGACTCGTACGTATCCACACTTTACTTCGATCTCATCTCTGTTTTGTTCTCAGACTACGCTATAGTAGGGTCCGACTCAGGGCGAATTATTATTTTGGACTATGACCCCAAGACCAGCAGTTTTATCAAGCTGCACCAAGAAACGTTCGGAAAGTCCGGTGCGCGACGAATCGTCCCTGGGCAATATCTTGCCACCGATCCCAAGGGTCGGAGTGTCATGATTTCTGCAATAGAGAAAGCAAAACTCGTGTACATCCTGAACCGAGACGCAGCGGCCAATCTGACAATCTCGTCGCCATTGGAAGCACACAAGAACAACGCAATTATACATCACATTATTGGTCTTGATGTTGGGTTCGAAAACCCCTTATTTGCTGCATTGGAAGTCGACTACACAGAGTCTGATCAGGATCCAACTGGGGAAGCCTTCAACAATGCCGAAAAAGTGTGTTCTCCCTCGAACTTTTTCATCGCAGGACATCCGCTTATACGGGTCTCCTCCAGATGCTTACTTATTATGAGCTAGACCTGGGCCTTAATCATGTTGTGCGGAAATGGAGTGAACCCACTGATCCACGCGCAAACCTCTTGGTTCAGGTTCCCGGAGGTCAAGTGGCGTCAACCGATCGATTCGATGGGCCCTCTGGTGTCCTTGTTTGTTGCGAGGATCACATTATATACCGGCACATGGACAAGCCGCAGCATCGTGTCCCCATCCCTAGGCGAGCACATCCACTTGAGGATCCGTCGCGGGGGGTCATAATTACCGCAGCCGTCATGCACAAGATGAAGGTGTGTTGCCTATATTCAGCACCGTCTTGTACTCAGTCTATACATCGTTTAGGGTGCCTTTTTCTTTCTCCTTCAAAGTGAAGATGGCGATCTATTCAAAGTCACCATAGACCATGAAGAAGATGAAGTCAGCGCACTAAAAATCAAGTATTTTGACACTGTACCTGTGGCTAGCAGTCTTTGTATTCTTAAATCAGGGTTTCTTTTCGTCGCTTCCGAGTTTGGCAATCAGTGAGTTAATGAACATGTCTTCTAATTGATAACTCACCTTCGTATAGTTACCTTTACCAGTTCCAAAAGCTGGGTGATGATGACAACGAGGCTGAGTTCAGTTCGACATCATACCCCTCATTTGGCATGGCAGATCCGACTGCCCCATTGCCGCACGCTCATTTCCGGCCTCGCCCTTTGGATAACCTGGCTGTCGCCGATGAATTAGAGTCATTGGATCCTATATTGGACTCGAAAGTAATGAATATTTTACCGAACTCAGATACTCCCCAGGTCTTGGCGGCCTGTGGTCGAGGCGCGCGCAGTTCATTCCGGATTCTTCGTCATGGCCTCGATGTGGAGGAATCCGTCAGCTCTGAGCTTCCAGGTATCCCAAATGCCGTCTGGACGACCAAACAGCGTGAAGAAGGTGCGTACTTGCTCATTTCCATGAATCATGTCAACTTTACGTCTTCGCAGATGAGTTTGATTCGTATATCATTCTCTCCTTCGTCAACGGCACGCTAGTACTGTCCATCGGCGAAACAATTGAAGAAGTTCAAGACACTGGCTTCCTTTCATCGGCTCCAACTCTTGCAGTTCAACAAATTGGGGCAGACGCTCTACTTCAAGTTCACCCTCATGGTATTCGACACGTCTTAGCTGATCGACGTGTAAACGAGTGGCGTGTTCCTGATCGTAGAACTATTGTTGCGGCGACGACGAACAAGCGTCAGGTGGTCGTTGCGCTGAGCTCTGCAGAACTGGTCTACTTTGAACTTGACTTAGACGGTCAACTCAACGAATACCAAGATAGAAAGGCAATGGGATCCACAGTTCTTGCGCTGAGCATTGCAGAAGTTCCCGAAGATCGTCAGAGAACGCCCTTCTTGGTGCGTCAGATAAGACTCTATGCCCGCAGTTGTTGAAGGACTCTCGCTCATACAGGCCGTTGGATGCGAGGACCAGACCGTTCGTATTATCTCGTTGGACCCGGAAAGTACTCTAGAGACTATCAGCCTACAAGCTTTGACTGCGCCACCATCTGCAATCTGCATAGCTGATATGTTAGATGCGAGCATCAATAAAACCCAGCCCACGATGTTTGTCAACATTGGCTTGCAAAATGGTGTTCTTCTTCGGACAGTCCTTGATCCGCTGAATGGGCAACTCACTGACACACGTACACGGTCAGTTCCCAAAAGCAGCTCGGCTAATTGCCCTCTGATCATCCTGTAGTTTCTTGGGGACGCGTCCCATCAAGCTCATTAGGGTCCAAATACAAAGAAACCCTGCCATCCTTGCTCTTTCATCACGGTCATGGATCAACTACACACATCAAAACCTCATGCACTTCACCCCCTTGATCTTCGAGAATCTTGACTATGCTTGGAGTTTTTCTGCAGAACTTAGCCCAGAGGGTTTGATCGGTATTACGGGAAGTGTTCTTCGGTGAGTATCCGTTTCCATTAGTCAAGCCTAGGATGCAAATAGAGATTCGGATGACATCTCTAAAGAGGTCATGCCGAAAGAGTAAAATACCAATTGTTCCTACTGAGACCCAATCCTTCTTTCTAAGTAACTGTGACCACTAATATTGGCGTTCCTGTAGGATTTTCCAGATCCCAAAGCTCGGAATGAAGCTCAAGCAAGACTTAATCCCACTAACATACACCCCTCGCAAGTTTATATTTCATCCAGCGAATCGTTACCTCTATCTTATAGAGGGTGACCATCGTGTCATGGGTGAAGAAGCGGTCAACAAGCATTTGCAACAACTCGTGAGTGGCTGTCAGCGTTTTTTGTCATAATTTTACATTCTTACAGAGTGAAGCTGGCAAGATAATCGACCAAGAGTTGCTTGAACTCCCTGCTGAAACATTTGGTCGATGCAAGGCACCCGCAGGAACATGGGCATCGGGGATTCGAATTATTGATCCAGTGGAGGTATGTAGTCCGCTGTTAGCTCGGCAGCATTTCCTGAATAAATTACAGTCAAAAACTGTTGCCTTGATCCATCTAGATAACAACGAAGCGGCGTTCTCTCTGGCTGTCGTCCCTTTCGCTGCCCGAGGAGGGGAGCTGCATCTTGTCGTTGGCACTGCGTCTGATACATTCCTTACCCCACGGTCCTCCACAAGTGGATTCTTGCGAACATATAGATTTGTTGAGGATGGCGCAGGTTTGGAACTTGTGCATAAAACTGAAACGGACGATGTCCCCCTGGCAGTAATGGCCTTCCAAGGACGACTTGTAGCAGGTGTGGGGAAAGCACTCCGCATTTACGAGATCGGAAAGAAAAAACTTCTTCGCAAAGCTGAAAATAAGGTTGGTTCGTTTCCTCAAGATTCGTTCGTGCCCCCTGACCCGATGTGCAGACATTCTCTTCAGCTATTGTCACACTCAACACACAAGGTTCCAGGATTCTTGTTGGTGACATGCAAGATTCGATATTTTTCGTCGCCTATAAAGCGCCAGAAAACCGGCTTCTCATTTTCGCCGACGACACACAACCACGATGGATCGTTTCGTCGACAATGGTCGACTATTGTACTGTCGCGGCAAGTGATCGGTTTGGCAACATATTCGTCAATCGCCTAGATTCCAAGGTTTCAGATCAAGTGGACGATGATCCCACGGGAGCTGGTATATTGCATGAGAAAGGCCAGCTCATGGGTGCCCCACACAAGACGAAGATGATCTGCCACTTCCACATTGGCGATCTTGTAACGTCAATACACAGGGTATCATTGGTTGCGGGTGGGCGAGAGGTACTCCTGTACACTGGTTTGCACGGCACCATCGGGATACTCGTCCCCTTTGTGTCAAAGGAGGATGTAGATTTCATTTCAACACTGGAGCAGCATATGAGGACAGAGCAGGGCAGCTTAGTGGGACGTGATCATCTTGCATGGAGAGGGTATTATGTTCCCGTGAAAGCTGTTGTGGATGGTGACCTCTGTGAGGCGTATGCCAGGTTATCTGGATCGAAGCAGAGTGCCATTGCTGGCGAGTTGGACCGGACCGTTGGGGAGGTGCTGAAGAAACTGGAACAACTGAGGATCACTGCGAGTGGCTTCTGATTGGACCTGTACGTCTCTTGTCACTGTCTTATGATTTGCTGTACTTTATGTTCGTGTTATCTTGTCGTCCCTGTTCGACCTCCACAGTATTTCAACGTACTTATTGGTTTTCACCGTAAAAGCGGTTTTCGTGAACAAACCTGAGCCAAGATTTGAGTCGTGAATCTTGAGAAGATACACTTCCCCCGTCTCGGAGATGGTGTCACCAGTGACTATGAGACCGCCGCGTTGGTATTTCGTGACGATACAACGTTCTCCTCGGTGTCTAAGACTCGCCTTAGTCAACAAGTTCAATCTTGGAGACACTACTACTTCCGGGATAGATTTAGACAATAAATTCCTATCCACAGAAACTAGAGAGTATATCTGAACAAAGGGCTTTCATCCCCCATATCTCGAAAGTCATCCTTGCGTTCTTCCGTGATTCCGTCCTTGTGGCACTGCTCTTCCTTCTGCCTGTTGATTCTATTGTAATCCCACATCGCAAATGCAGACAAGAGTATGCTAGCAAACAAGTTGTCAGCAAACAAGTAATAGCAATCACAGGATAGCAGCGCACGATAGACTCAGCCAGCCCATGATTGTCCCATGACCAACATGGAATCGTGGCGGATCAAAATAAATGAAAGACGAACATATTCTATTGCTCTTCTATGAGATTGTCAATGATGAAGAAAATGTGACTCACCCTCCCAAATTTCCGATTCCGATCACCATGGCAATCACAACACCACGTTTCATATCTCCTCCAGCGTTCGCGCCGGCCCATGCAAGGTCAACGGCAATAGTAGGAAATACACCAACTGCAGCGATAACGGCTCCGGCATATGAAGCGCCAGGGCTCGTCTGGGTGTATAGGACAATATACCCTACCAAAGAGACAAATGCCCCAGCGATCACATACGGCCCACGAATTTTGTGCATGTCAGAATAGATCCCAACAAGAATGGTGAATACACAGCCCGCGACGAAAGGCGGGACGGAAAGCAACTGTGCATCAGCAGCTGAAAACCCGAGCTCATTGATGATCGTGGGGGTGAAAAGAGCAATTGCATAGATTGGAACGAGTAAACTAGTGGTCCGTACAAATATCAGAGCGATAGCCCAACGAAAAGCAATTTGACTTACATACCCGATGTATATGCCAATCTGAACGTAGGTTTTATAGTCCTTCAGTGCCTGTAAAACGAATCGGAAATCGTAGTGCGTCGCAAGATTTTGAGAGTCATTTCTCAATAACGTAACGACATAACGTCTTTCGGCCTCAGTCAAGAATGACGCCGTCTCTGGGTACTAAGGATGGGTAAATAAGCAATTACACAGGGTAAGTAGACGTCGAGACGTACATCATGCATGAAAAAGAATGCTCCAGTAGCTATGATCATCGTAGCTGCCGAAATTAGGTTCAATCACTCGCGTCTCGCTTGAATCAACTGGGAGCTCACCAAGTCCTTCCAGACAGAACTAACCACCTTAAGTTAGTATACAACGCCACATAAATTTCGGATCTCACTCACGATCCACTGCCAACCGTGAAGGCCACCAACCCTGCAAAAAAAAAATTAGCTAAGCAGTAGCACACATTTCTTTGAAAGTATCACACACCCTTCCATTTTTTCGATAGCGTAACTTTATCGGGTGAGTGACCTGTTGGGGATTCGAAAGAGAACTCACGCAAGAATACCACCAAAAGCACCCGCGATGGTTGCGGCAGAGAAGAATATTGCAATGCGCCTTGCCCTCTCTGCGCGCGGATACCACAATGAGATGTAATACGTCACGCCGGGGAATAGTCCAGCTTCTGTGAGACCGAGGAAAATTCGTGCGCTACACGGAAAAGATATGACAATCAGGGTGGTTGGACTGCAATTTCTTCGAACACTTACACAAGGAGCCCTTGATAGGTCTTCACAAGGCACATAAGTGTCATTACTAGACCCCATGCGACCATGATTGTTGGTACTACATTGGCAAGTTTGATTAGAGAGGAAAGGCCACAAGAGACAGATGATGGTCATACTCCATCTGGAAGGTCGAAAGAGCTTGAGAATAATATTTCTATCCGAAAGTTATTTGAATGACAAGAATGTGCCGCATTGACTTACGAAGGGACTTCCGCGAAACTGTATAGAATCTTGGGAAACATTGGTCATACTTTCAAGATCTAAGGAAGGAAAAACCACACGAAAAAGATAGCAGCAGCGATGTTGTACCTCAGCCCAACGAGTTGCAGGTCAGTCGACATACCCGCAACTTTAGCATTACCTGAGAGGTAGCACGAGATTTATGATTTAGAGGAAACACTTTGATATAAGGTTTTACTTGCCGATGTTCGAACGATCTCTAGAAAGTGAAGCGTCGATCAGATGCCGGAATGACTACTAGATATTCACTATAACGCACAAGAACGAAAGAAGGTATAACAAAGAGACGAGAGGCAGAAGATGCCAGTCTAACTTGCGAAGCAGCCTAGCATACTCTGAAAGGGTGAGTTCAACAACATAGTCGACACCGACGACAACGGCAGTGTCCTTTTCATTATTGACAGGACCCATGTCTACACTTGCCCTGACCGATGATGACATATCCGTCCGCAGCGTCGAAAGTACAAGGAGGTGAGGAGAAGGCGTCTTGCACGTCCCACTCTAAATCCTCCAGCTTACGTGCACAGGGTGTGTGCCATAACGTTACCTCTGTGTAAGTCCCTGTTGTCAGGATTCGTAAAATGGAAAAATAAAATCTCCGACATGATCCGAGTGATGGAGTTGATGTTGCCAAATAAAACACCAGACAGGCTGCTTTGCAGGGGACGCCAATGATTTGGGTGGATAGTAATAGAGATGACAAAATAGTGTGCAGCTACAGGTTGACCAGCACGAATGTATTCCTCATAGTATGAGGAATACATTGCGGCTAGTGCGTCAGTGCCGTCTAGGCAAGTCCCACAGTAGCCTGAGAGAAACCCAATACTTCGAACTAGAGCCCGCCCTTTCAGCTCTTGAGACGTTCAGCCAGTTCACACTCTGAATCAAGTTCCACTGCCGATGACCTACCTCCTTGTTCGCGCTCTCTTTCCTTCAAAAAGAGAGCTAGGCAGTTTTCTGGGACACGCAAACCAACTAAGGATGGTTGTATGATGACTTGTATCATACTCATAGCCGCGTGCACAAGACCTATAAATCGCTTCTCGGCAATCAGGACACTCTGGCAACTGGTCGACATGTAACCGCGGATCGGATGCTCCGACGGTACTACAATGTGAACACATTGCATGTCACAAGATTAACCTCAACAGGCTCATCGCCGATGTTCAATCGAACGAGGACCATCCTCCAGCCATAGGTTAAGGGCGGAGATCTGTTTTCCGATTCGTATGGGGATGCAGAGAGAGGGATGTTTCTCTACTGACCATTGACTGGATGAAATCAAAAACCGTCGGGAGCACCAAACATCCCACTTTTGGTTTTTACATTTTTCTTTGCCCCTCGTTTGGTTCCCATGCCGCGAGTACTTCCTCCGCGGGAGCGAGGTGCCTTGCTTCCCCTCGCTGAAGATGACCTAGGACGTTTGGACGGTCCACCATTATCCGGACAGTCTTTATGCACTAATTAACTCGTATAGCCAAGGTATTTGAGGCATCAGATACCTGTTGTCCAGTGTCCCGTCTGACCACACTTAAAACACTCTTCACTTGCGGATGCGCCACCTCTGGCTCGTGTTTTCGTTCCTGTTGACCTGGAAGCTGCATGCGTGGCAATCTCTGGACAAGCTGTATTAAGAGTTTGGGATTATTCACGTAAGAATCCTGTTGCAAACATCGAAGAGAATCAAATCGATTACCGTTACTGAAGTGGCCAACTTCCCCGCACTTGAAGCATGCCGCTGATGCGTTATTGAATTTTGATGCACCCTGGCTTGTGGACCGGTTGGGCATCCCGCCGTTTGGGCATGCTGAAGTTAAAGTGACCAATTTTATTCCAGTGGATTCGTAGACTTCCGAGCAATCGACTTACCAGAAGCCCAATGCCCCTCTTGATCACACTGCCAAATAGTAGATCGTCAGTGAACAGAATCAAATCGTGGTCGTTATCCACCTTGAAGCATTTTCCACTGGAGTGTGGGTCATTGTGGCTAACTGTTCGCGTCGCCAGAAGTCCAGGTCCAGGTGTTTTGGTGGGTTCCTCGTCCCACTCGAAGAAATGACATCCCTCATCCTTGCCCTTAGCACAGCCCCAAAAGAGACGCCCTTTATTAAGCCCTTCTTTTGTCACCGTACGCTGAACAGCGTCCTCCTTACACCCGCATTGACGCGCTGGTACCAAGGCTTGATCCTGAAATACGATCGAATCTTTCGTTTCGTAATCCGATTTTAAGATAGTTACTTACTGAACGGTTGGCACCGATTGAGCGCTTTGCAGGTATAACTGGTGTAGGTCCGGCACTACCTTGGCCCTCCTCGTTGTGTTCACCCTCAATCCATTTGAAGAACCCACATGCGCCACGAGTACATGCGTAGAATTGCTTCCCTTCTCGAGCTGACCTCTGCGTTACTCGCTTCTTGCCTGCAGGATTTCCGCAATCACATTTGGGTAACTGGCTTGACGGTGACTCGTTCGAAGGACGGGCCTTGGGTGCCGTGCTCCGAGGCTTCGGTTGTGATGGTTTGATGTCTACAGTGGTTCAATGACGTTCTAGTAGCGATAATGGGTAGGGCCTACCGCCGGGATTACTGGCCGGAGGTGGCCGACGTAGCACACGGGACGCTGCACCACGGCCACGACCGGCAGGAGGTGCGCCATCACCATCACCATCACCATTGTCTCCTCGGTTGTCCCTCCGTCCTCTGCTTCGCGGTGCGCCACCACCACCTCTTCTGCCTTGCCCATTGTTGCTTTCATCGTTGCCTGCATCATGTACTCCAGCTCCTTCAATATATCGTCGTACACTCTGGAGTGCAGAATGTCAATGGAAAGGAAGAACAACAAGATAATCGATTCACTTCGATGACTTTGTCGAACTCTCTCTTGGCCATGACATACATGTCCTTGTATTGTTCAATGCTCTGCGCCAGCATCTCATCCTTCGTTTTGGTGCCTTCGCATACCTGAACCATGCTTCGCTCCGTCTGTCGAGAATTCCATCAGACGTTGGACTGCATCTCTGCTAGATCACCAGTATATCCATCGAGTGGATAGGCGATAGAACTTTACGGAGCAGGGAAGATAGTCACCGTACCTCACGCCTCAGCTGTGGCTTTGACAAACTTCGGTCGAATCCGATTTGGTTGTACCCCTCGACCAAGCCGATACCAAGAGTGGACGGAAGTAGATGTTTCGTTGTACCGTCCATTCGCTCAATCACGTACTCTCGATCAATAATAGTCTGAATGTGTTGTGCAATGGTTGCATCTGTTCCTATCTCACCCAAGGTGTTAGGTATGCTATTGATTATGCCAACGGACATACCGATCCCATTCTTGTCCATAAGTGTAACAAGATCGGCTTCAGTTAACAGGGTGGGCGAAGTCGTTTGTCCTTCTTTGATCTCGCAAGATGTGGGTTCGAATTCCTCACCCTCCCTAAAGTTCGGAAGCTCTTTGTCTGCCCATTTGTCGTAAGGGTATACGTCCAAGTAGTTCCTAGCTAAAATGATTAAACCTGCAATGTCAATAATGGTGAGATGTTGATCGCTCGGAAATCTGCAGAGAAACAAACCGGTCGCGTAAAACTCTTCCCCACCGTATACTACGTCGACTGTCGTTTCTGATCCTTCCGCATCTTTCGAACAGCTCGCAAGGAATCTCCGCGCAATGAAATCATACACTTTCTTCTCGTCCCCAGCCAAATTTGCATTGTGAGCGGTAGGATGGATTGGAGGATGAGCTTTATCATTATTCTTGCCCCGGCGGGGTGGAGTGAAGCCTCCCTGCTGAAGGCTGTGTTACCAGGGAGGAAGAGTAGGCGTCAAAATTAGTGTGCAGAGGAATATAAGCCGAGCGCACCCTGCCGCAAATGTCCCCCAAGAGGGATCTGCAGTCTGTTTTCCAATAAGGGTCATGAAGTCGAATTGTGGATCATATTGATCCGTTTCTGTGCGGGGATAGGAAAGAAAACCCTGTTGATAGAGCCTTTCGGCGATCTAGCATTTTCTTTGAACAACGCCTTGCAGGACAGGCCAATGGACGGACATACGTCTAATACTTTCTTTGGTGCCAGTTTAAGGAGTCGTGATCCTGCTTTCTGGAGCTCGACGGTCGTCAGTGGTAGCGGTTTCCTGGTAGTTGAATGGGTGTAAGAGTAGGGGGATGTGGAAGACATACCATTTTTTCGTGTTCTTTTGCGTGACTTTCGTAACTCGAGCTTGTGGATTTTCCATGATATCTTCGTATATCTCATTCACCACATCTACTTCGAAAAGGTGTCCGCGCCTCCATGTGAAGTCAACTTTCTTCTCCTCCCCCTCGTTCTGGCGCTTTAGAGAGAGAAGGATGTACCAGAAATCTTCCGCAGTGAATGCTTTCACTTGAGTGTATCTCTGGACCACGAAACCTAGCGTTGGAAATTGGCAGGGACCTAGGCATGATCTGCGTGTGAGACTATCGCTGTACACGTTCTGAATAGTTTGATACCATAAGAGACGACCTCGCGCTTCTCTCGAAACTGGGGAAGACGGTTCTGAAGGGCCAAAGTTTGCATACGAGTGAATGCTGCGCCAATGCGCAAGTCTAGGAAGATACGTGCTTCGACAGCGTCAGCTTGCGCTAGATCGAGATCAACCGGCTGTTGTGCCGCACGATGAATTTGCCTGTTAGAGATGTTGGTTGATAATTTGGCTCAACCTGGCATAGACGGAGACGAACTGGGGTATGATGGCACTGAATCTAGCTCGCCTAACGAGAATATTAGGCTTCGCCTTGCGACATACGGTTACAATCTCCCATCCGATGTTTTCACCCTCTCTATCACAATCTGTCCAGATCATCAGGGTGTGCGCACCGCGTGCTTCGCTCATCAAGTTGCGTTCTATGGTCTTGTTCTCGCTCTGCACGAT
This sequence comes from Tylopilus cf. pallidocervicolor, assembly GCA_038093935.1. Classification (NCBI taxonomy): domain Eukaryota; kingdom Fungi; phylum Basidiomycota; class Agaricomycetes; order Boletales; family Boletaceae; genus Tylopilus; species Tylopilus cf. pallidocervicolor. The sequence continues at coordinate 998 of JBBPTE010000525.1, read as the reverse complement.
GGTATGTATTGGCGCATCAAAGAGGGAGAGAGGATCACAAGAGTGCCATTGACGGTAAGCATCAGGGAAATCGTGAGCAAGGAGGTGACCAGATACAGAGGTCACTGTGAAGTGAGAGTTGGTTTGGGGATAATCAAAGTCAAAATTCTTGATGAAACGGTTCTGTGTCGCGCGCTGGGATGCGGTAAAGGGTTGAAGTGGAAATTGCCTAACAACTACGCTCTACTCACCGTTTCTACACGGCCACCAGACAAAATCTGACTGATTGACCTTGCAATGGAAGGCTTCTCCGCGACACAAAGAACACGCATGAAGAATGTATGTCGCCAATACTAGCGACAGTAGTACGAGGACAAGAAAAGGACGGACGCGTCCATGTATAGATCACGTGGCTCATGCACACGACGCGGACGTGTGTTTTTGTTGTTCCGTCATGGATCCAGAGGATGCAAACTGCCCGACTACGCGCTTGTTGACGCTCTTAAATGTCTCTGCGCTCAAGAGTAGAAAGCGTCCCGCTGAAGACCCATACCCACGGGTGAAGCTGAACAAGCGCAGATGCGTAAACTCTACTGCGGATCAGCTACGACTCGAATCAATACCTTCCGAGCTCCAGAACGAGACCGTTTCTCAGCCAAGCGATGACCTGGATGCTGCTAAGCAGGGAACAAATGAATATCGGGACGATCATGACGATTCAGCACGTGAACACCTGCTTCACCGTTCTCAGTCAAGGAAGCTAATCCGTTCCGTTCCCTCACAAGCACACAATCCATACGACCAACACTTCGGCCCTAACCCGGAAATTCTAACGGGGGAAAACAGGGCAGCCGTGGACAACAAGCATTGGAAATTGCATAGAGAGAAAATTGGGAAGCTTAATACTGTTGCCAGTGTACTCTCGGAAGCGACCTTGCCTTCTCGCAAAAAACGCGCCAAAAAGACTGCAGTGTGTCTCGTGTTCACATATTTTCTCCACTGCACGTAATAATCCTCAC
>JBBPTE010000524.1:0-16259 GCA_038093935.1 Tylopilus cf. pallidocervicolor | reverse complement strand
CTTGTTTTCTGTCTTCCAACTATGGCCACTGTGCTGCACAACGATGTAAAAGCCTGCAGGGAGTCGTCTAAGGCCAATAGCGATGTCGGTTGCACGGATATCTACCCTTATCATCAATAATCTCTATAAAGTACCCAGTGGAACGAGTCTCATACTGGTAATAACCGTTTCTTTGTTCTCAGAACTGGTGGAAGAAGGAACAAGCGGCAGCTGGTAAGCCGGTCCAGTGGTTTCCTCGTCTTGACCCCGCTCTAGACGTTCGTAATCAGTTTGTGTTTGGTCCTGCGGATAGGTCAGTATGTAGATTAGCAGCCAAATCTCAATGCTCACAACCAGGGTACTAGGAGATAGCGACGTTCTTGATTCATGTTGTGTTCGTCCATCGAGTCCTATACCAGGTGTGCCCAATTGGTTCTTCATTTTTGCTTCGCCAGGAATCCCTAATGCTGTTTAAGGGAGAGTCGGAAGTAAAACAGAGACCAATTGAAAGCGTCTCTGACAGAAACGCTTTCGATCGCTGTCTGTCCTACGGCCAATCGCGTCTTATCCACTTGTTCGAAATGTTTGCAGAATCTGATAAAGTCGTACAGAAAATGTTCGAAATAGCAAGCATTGCAATGCAATGTTGAACTAGTGCAAGAATAGCTTGGACTTTCCATTGGTCAAGTTGATTATGTAAGTTCAGCCTCATGGGTTCGGATTGATCACGGGATCTAGTGGGGATATCTCCGTCGTTGCGCCATGCAGACGGGATAACGTGTTGTGCTAGGATACAGCATTCGATGTATACTAGTGCAGGGCGTAGACATCCCAGAGTAAATACTCAGAGACCCACATGGATGAACGGAAGCCAAGTGACAAACGACGCTCTGCCACTCAGTCGGAGATGCTCAATAGCGCCGTGCAGCGCTCGTGCAGCCTCCCTATAATCTGGCGATCTGCCGTTCTGAAATAGTTGCTTATAGATGTCCCTCGCCACATCGGGTGCAAGTTTATCGCTGATCGACCACATCGTGCCAACGACTCCTCCATATCCCGCAAACAACATCCCTGCTGCGACGTGAATGGCCTCGTCGGATAGGCGCTCGTCGCCCATTGCCGTCTGACATGCAGAGAGAAAGGCAAGTCCACCGCGCGGACGAGACAGCGCGATGATGTCCCGCAGTTGCAACCGGCGTCCATCGGCAAGACAAAGTCCACTATCAATTGGATTGGCCGCGTCTTGGATCCCGTGGCATGCAAAATGGACCCAGTCCGCTTCTTTCATCAAGGAAAGTACCTCTTCAACCGTCCCAAGAGAGGATTCTGTAAGAATGGTGTGTCCTGAGGGTGAATTGTTAATTACGCCTCTGATGTATCCCAATTCGGTGTCTACACCCGGAAGCTGGGGTAGGCCGTCTGAGGGTGGCTGGCGAACAACAAGGAGACGGAGATCCCTGCTGGGTACATTATCTGAGCCAGAAGATTGCTGAGGAATAGCAAGATAGCGAGCATCGGTGCTAGGCATCATACCGATATCGCGTGACAGCATCAAAACGCTGAGAGTAGGGACGTAGGACGAAACAACAAAGTCGGATACCTTGTACCCAGTTTTCAAATGCTGAGCACCATATAAGCCAGCCGCATGGATAGGAAGAAACACAAAGGGGCCGGTTGGACACCAAAAAATGCGTCGTAATTCTCCTTCGGTCTGTTTGAAGACCTAAAAGGAAAGAATTAGCCATGACCCGAGTAAGAAGAGATCACCTACCGTGAAATCCAAAGCATCCAAAATTGGTTTGACGACGTTCATCCATAGGACGGACAAGAGAGACTCCCAGTTGACACCAGCTCGTGTTGCACGTTCACCCTCCCTGTCATCACCGCGAGCATGACCAAGCAATTTTTCCAGCATGTTCCGAAGACCCGAGCATCGCTGGAAATTGAAGTTGGGAAGGGGGACGTGAAGGACACGATCGACATCGACGAGGACAATCAACGCATCACAGCGGTTCTCTGCGGCGTTGAGTATGACAACCGGTCCCGAGTGTGCTGAGGAACGAAGACGAGAAAACTCTTTGTGGAGGAGGAATCGCTCGAAACCAGGAAACTGTCGGATCTCCTGGAGCAGTGTATCGCGCTCGATCGCAAGCATGCGATGTTTGTCGGCCTCTAAACTCAGGGACTCCTGTATGTCATTCATTATGCGTTTAGACTTGTTTGACGTTAAGAATGTTAATCTTTCTTCAGTCGCGCTAGCTTGCTCTAACGCGGCAGAGAGTTCCTGAAGTCTACGTGCATGATCCGGATGGTCACTTGACAATTCCTCATAAGAGCTGCGAAGCTGGAAGAGATCGCCCCAAACGATCGAGCGTCCTTGTTCCAACCATTCAACAGCTTTCTCTGGGAATCCAAAATCCAGAGCTACGGCTGCTGCTTCTCGTACCACATTGACACCTTGCGCAAGTTCTGCGTACCGGCGTGTGAGAGAAAGGCCAATCCATGCGAGTTGAGGAAGGAGGCCAACGGCAACAGAACATGCATGAAGCAGAGAGTGATGGCGTACATGCTGAGTACAGGATATCCATTGTCGTGATGCACGAAATCGAAGGCTAATGGGCCCAGTGGGAGCGGATGCAGCACGCGAATAGAGAGAAATAACTTGCTCGAGGTCACCTGGATCACCATTGCGTTCGAAGCGTGCCTTGATGGAGTTGCCAAGTTTGTAAAGACAGCTGGGTTTATGAGGATGACCATCAGGGATGATGTTGACAGCACACTGGTGCCTTGATATCGCGTCTTCAAGGTCACATAACTGCCCAAGACGATCAAAACGAACCAAAAAGGAGTCCCCTAGGTTGCGAAGGCGGTCACTCTTGTCGAGGTGACTATCGGGTGTAAGGTCGACAGCATCCCTGTATCTCAAAATGGCGTCTTCGAGGTCTCGCAACTCTCCAAGATGCCAGAAACGAGCCATGAAGGAGTTTCCGAGATTATTTAGAAAAATAGGGAGGGAAGGGTGATCATGAGGAACGTGGTCAACAACACCCCTGAGCATCGTGATTGCGTTCTCGAGGTCGCTCTGTTCACAAATATGCTTGAAACGGGCAATTAAAGAACATCCCAGGTTGCTGAGACATGCAGGCTTGTGAGGGTGAGAACGAGGCATGAGGTTAGCGGCATTACTAAGCGCTGAAATCGTGTCGTCAAGGTCACTTGGTTCCCCGAGGAGCTCAAAACGAGCTTTGAAAGAGTTTCCAAGGTTGTTAAGGAGCATGGGCTTGTCGGGGTGGCCATGAGGGATAAGGTTAACAGCAACCTTCCGTTTCGAAATTGCTTCCTCGAGATCACTGAGTGTCCCAAAGCGCTCGAAACGAGCCAAGAAGCAGTTGCCGAGGTTATCAAGGAGAGCAGGTTTTTCGGGATGATTATGTGGGGTGATGTCAACAGCTTCGCTGAGCCTCGAAATCGCAGCCTCGAGGTCACCCAGATCCCCAAGACGCTGGAAACGTGCCAAATGGCGCGTGCCAAGATTACTAAGGCGAGCAGGCCTTTGAGCGTGACCGACTGGGGTGAGATCGACAACATCCATCTGCCCTACAACTGCATCCTCGAGGTCTCTCAGCTCTCCAAAGCGCTCGTAACAGGCAAACAATGATAAGGTAAGGGAATCAAGGCAGCTGGGCTTGGATAGGTGATTGCGAGGGATTATGTCAACGGCCTCCCTGAGCATGAAAATTGCATCCTCAACGTCACGCCGCTCCCCAGAACGGGCAAGCAATGATTGGACGAGGGCATTAAGATATTTAGGCTTGTCATGGTGACCACGGGGAGTCATGTCAACGGTATTCCTAAGCATAAAAGCTGCATCCTCAATGTCCCCCTGCCCTCCGAGATATTCGAAACGAATGAAAAGGGAGTCGCCGAGGTTGTATAGACATGCAAGTTTGTGAGGGTGAACACGAGGGATAAGCTCAACAGCTTTTCTGAGGGCTGAAATTGCATCATCAAGGTCAGTGAGATTCCCGAGCCAGCGGAAACGAGCACGCAGAGAACTGCCCAAATTGCTTAGACAGCTAGGCTTGTCAGGGTGACTAGATGGGGTAAGGTCGACAGCCTCCTTGTGCCTTGAAATGGCGTCATCGAGGTCAATCAGCTCCCCACTGGACTCGAAACGAACTTTGAGAAAGTTGCCAAGGTTGTTAAGATAGATGGGCTTGCAAAAATGACTGTCAGGAGTGAGGTCAACAACATTCCTTTGCCCCGAAATTGCATCTTCAAGGTCACTCAACCCTCCGAGCTGTTGGAAACGCGTAAAAAGGGAGTTGGCGAAGTTATTAAGAAAGCCAGGCCTGTCAGGATGACTAAGAGGGGTGAGGTGAACAGCATCTCTGTACCTCGAGATAGCATTGTCTAGGTCGCTCAGCTCTCCTAGGCGCTCGAAACGAGTAAGGAGGGCACTGCCGAGGTTGCTATATCGGGAAGTCTTCTGAGGGTCGTCGTGAGGAATGAGGTCAACTGCGTCCCTGAGCACCGAAATAGCACACTCAATGTCACCTAGTTTCCCGAGGAGCTTGAATCGCTGAAATAAGGCTATGCCGAGATTCGCCAATCCTGTGCGGTACTGATCGTCCAGTGCTGGGGTAGACAGTTTCTCAAAAATTGCGATTGCTTGCTGCAGGTCATCTATATCACCGTACCGGTTGAAGTGGAGCAGCAGTTGGAATCCTGATGTCCATGGGTCCTTGTCCGCTAAGCCTGGTCCTGATTCCATGCTCCCGTCCTTTTCCGTTGCAGCAACTGAGGAAACATTCATGCACATGGCGTGGGGACTGGTTACGGGACTCAGAGGTATCCCACTCACCACCATCCTGATTCGGTGCACATTCGGGGGAGTCTTCAGTAACAGCGGGATTTTGTATACCCTCCTACATGGTTTGTCAGTGTACAAACTACTACCTGGGGATCAAAACCCACACTCAGTGTGCTGGCAGTAGACAGCGAACCAGTCCCTGGACTCCCTGATTTGTGTCGAGTTCGTTCATCTGTGATAGTCGATGGCTTGTCCATGGCTGCTTAGACCAAGAAAGTGAGCGATGTCAGTTACACGCGCGATGCAGCCTATCCGATAACTGATTGGTGGGAAAGTGTACAAACAAACAAAACGGGCAGACTCGGTCGATTTGAGTCCAACGGTGAAAGGATTTTCCTCTCTCTTATCACATCACCACGTTCCGCTCACATGGACATCGTTCCATGACATTCCATAATATTCCATTCAGTCCGCAGTAGTATAGTTCTAGTAGTATATAAGTAGCCTCAACCGTGTACATAGTCCCCAGTTTCGGAATAGTCATTTATTGCGAGTATCGGCGGCTCACTTAGAGTCACGACTTGTGATCATCTTTGACATTATTCCGAAACTCACCCACTCTACCTAACCTCCTTTACTCGCAACCACCCTCTTCCTCTATACCGCTTCATATTCTCGCTCGCGACCATTGTTGCACTAGGCAGACGGTCCTGTTTTGAAAGGCTGCCGTCGAGCCAGCGACGCTCTAGCCAAAAGCAGAATCTCATACCCGGATCCCAGGGTCAAGGGAGACCCGCTTGTACACGCGACGTACTTGGGAAAGCAACCCAGCCCACTGCTGCACATACGCTCGTCCGGCGTCGTATCCAATATGTTACCAGGACTCTCGTGAAATACCGAGGGCAACCAGTGCGTGGATACAGTAAATACGGATAACGTTGCTTCCCCATAGTGCACTAGGGGCGTATTAGCGGAGCGCTAGAGGCCGCTACGTATCTTGGTACCGATAACCGAGAGCTGTTCGTGTGATTACAGCTATTGTCACACCTCTCGCTGGGAGTATCCAGACGCCGTAGCCAGGCGTATCCGTTTCCATCCCCCCTCTCTTTCAGCTGCCCGCGGACCCAGATCCGACACCCCTTTCCTCACCATCCCCGACTCCTCAAGATTCATCCTTATCCGCCTCCTCCTTGACCGTATCACACCACGCCTTGAATGTTGAGCCGTTGCTCCATTCTTGACACTTTTCTACCTCCACATTCCACCGCATTCAGTAGAGGTGTGGGAACCACTTAGGTGTACCCCTCTACAACGCGCCCCCTAAAATATTCCTTTATATCTACGTAGTAGCCGCTTTGCGCTCCGTAGAATAGTATGTCGGAAATACATGAGGAATTTCAACGGCAATATGCTCGGTGGAGCGAACTTGTAAAAGAATATCCTGACGCACCACCTCCAAAAATGCCAATGACACCTCTTCCGACGCCCGAACCCATACCATCCTTTGACGAAACATTTCCTCCATTAAAATCCGCCCCCCGAACACCAACGACGAGAAACTCATTCTCGTTAATAAACCGCATCCCGAAACCTCTCGTTACGCTGTCCGAGATCCAAAGGCCCACTTCGGAGCCTATAGGAAAGTCGGTAGCAGCAAAGCCCTCCAATTACAATGGAGAAAAGGAAAGGTTCGTCCAATGGTGGAGAACCGTAGAGATCTATATCGCAGGGTTTGAAAGAGAGCCTAGCGATAAACAGAAGATAATCATCGCCTTATCACATATGACGGGCGAAAACGCGGCAGGAAGATACGCAGATCTCTTCCATGCACAAGGAAATTTTGAAGTCGACTTCACTGCATTCAAAAATGAGTTGAAGAAGACGTTCAGACCGGCGAACCTATCTAGGGAAGCCGAAAAGAAACTTTTTGGCCTTAAACAAGCCAAAGACACGAGCGTGGAGGATTACTTCACGCAAATGAAACACCTAGTACTAGAAGCAGCAATGGATCTACGGATTCATTCGCGCGTACTGATAAACATCGCTCGAAACGGAGTGAAAAACGAAATCGTGGAGTACGTAGAAAGATCGACTCCAGATTTAATCGACAGCAACGACATTGCCCAATGGGAGAAAGCCTTGATCCGTGCCGATCAGATTCTGCTCGAGATAGCAGAAAGAAAGAGAGCTTCTTCCATTGCGCCTAAGAAAAAGAATCCTCGACAGCTACAACCTCAAATGAAGACGTTTGAGCTGAAAGGGATAAAAGTGCAGTACCAGGAAATCGAAGAACTGGAGACTGCAGTAAAAGAACTAGACAAAAAAGGACTATTAGGGAAACCCGTAGTTAGTCCTCGAGTTGTAAAGCAGAAAGAATCGTCACACAACACAAAAACCAATAAATTCACGATTCTTACGAATGAGCAAACCAAGGACAACGGTACCCCGAACGTCTGTCTCCCAAAAAGGAACGTTGAAGCCGCTGAGCGCTCCGTTCCAAAAGAGAAAAGAAAGAAAGAGAGAAAGGCAAAAGAGCCTCCCCTCTCTAAAAAGGAGGAAATAAAAACACCCCTCCCCAAGGACGAGAAGAGAGAGAAAACCTCTTCTCAAAAGAAAGAAAATCAGAAGGAAGAGAAGGCTGCCGAGTGCCCCCCTTCTGAAGAGAAACAAATTTCACCTGAATATGGAAAGGTGAAAATCCTGAAGCGTTCGAATGAGGCCGCTGAGCGCCCTACAACGCCAAAGGAATCCGAAGTTCGTAAGATAAATCGATACGAACAAAAAAGAAATCGAACGAAACGTCGTTCACCTTGGAAGAATACAATCGATCCATGGATGATTAGATGGATTAAAAACACAATAGATACCAAGGATGACATTCGGTCGATAAATCACCTAAGGACATTTGTCCACGAGACCCGCACGAGCAAGGTTACCAAAGAACTATTGAGTGACTTAAGGAACCTCGGAGACGAGGACGCTCATTGGGTTCTGAGAGACCTTCAACACCGTCCAAAGTTCGTCAAAAAGGAATGAACAAATTCCTTGGAGTTAGAAGGAACCATGATCCTCAACAATAGCTGAGACTTTAGAGTTACGGCATTAATAGACTCTGGATGCATGGGATCGGCAATCAACCGAACCTTCGTAAAGGACCAAGGGATTCAGACGCATAAGTTACCGAGAGCAATTCCGGTATATAATGCGGACGGAACAATGAATGCGGCGGGTAAAATTGAAGACTTTGTCATTGTAGAGTTGGAATTACAAGGACATAAAGAACAATTGGCGTTAGGAGTGACCGACCTAGGAAAAGGAACAATATTCCTAGGATATGATTGGTTACGACTACATAATCCCCTTATTGACTGGAAAAAGAGTACAGTCAAGTTCCAATGTGACGAAGACCATACACCGGGTCTGATTCCAACCGAAGATGACGAAGAAGAAGAAGCCGAACTCCTACAAGGGGAACGGTTATTCGAGCTTGATACTGAATCCTATCTCCGAAGCGTGGCCACTACCACCGGAGCTGAAGCTTGGAAAGCAAAGACAAAAAAGACGTTCGAGGAAATAGTATCCGAACAATACCATGAATACAAAGATGTTTTTGCTAAGGAAAGCTTCGACGCACTACCACCAAGGAGACCATGGGACCATGCGATCGAGCTAATACCGGGAGATCATGTCGTAGATTGTAAAACGTATAATCTATCTCCCGAAGAACAAAAAGAGCTGGATTCCTTCCTCGAAGAGAATCTGCAAAGCGGAAGAATAAGACCTTTCAAATCCCCCTTTGCCTCGGCGTTCTTCTTTATAAAGAAAAAGGATGGACGACTGAGACCCGTACAAGATTATCGCAAACTCAATGCGATTACAATAAAGAATAGATATCCACTACCGTTAATATCTGAACTAATTGACAAGTTAAAGCAAAGCAAATACTATACCAAGTTCGATATACGGTGGGGGTACAACAATGTACGAATAAAGGAGGGAGACGAATGGAAGGCAGCCTTCCGAACCAATCGAGGTCTATTTGAGCCTCTCGTAATGTTCTTTGGCCTAACGAACTCCCCGGCCACGTTCCAAACTATGATGAACCATATCTTTAAAGATCTGATAAACGAAGGAAAAGTCGTAGTATACATGGACGACATCATGATCTTTACCAAAACCCTAAAGGAACACCGGGAGATCACGAAAAAGGTACTACAAATATTGAGAGAAAATAATCTGTACCTAAGACCAGAGAAGTGCGAATTTGAAGCAACCGAGACAGAGTATCTCGGGCTCATAGTAGCACACAACGAGGTGAAAGTAGATCCTCACAAGAAAGAGGCCATCGAAAACTGGCCAACCCCAACGAATAAAAAACAGTTAAGGAGCTTCCTAGGATTCCTGAATTTCTACCGACGCTTTATACAAAACTTCGCAAAAAGAGCAAAGCCGTTGAACGCATTGACCTCAGTAAATAAAGAATTCAAATGGACTGAGGAATGCCAAAGAGCGTTCGAAGAATTAAAAGGAACAATGACAACAGCTCCAGTACTGTCAATGCCGACAGACACGGATCCCTACCGGGTAGAAACCGACGCCTCAGGATATGCCTTGGGAGCAGTACTTTCCCAACAACAAGAAGGGAAATGGAAACCCATAGCATTCATCTCAAGGTCGTTAACTGACGCGGAACGAAACTACCACACCGCGGATCTAGAAATGTTGGCAATAATGTATGCCATAGAAGAATGGCGACATTACCTACTTGGGGCTCACCACCCCTTCGAAGTCCTAACCGATCACAAGAACCTCGAGTTCTTTAGAAAACCCCAAGACTTATCCCGACGACAAGCGAGGTGGCAACAGATCATCCAAGATTACCACTTCATGATCGTCCACAGATCGGGAAAAACAAACCCGGCCGACCCTCTGTCCAGGAGGCCAGACCATGAAAAGGGGGTAGAGGATGACAACAAACAAAAAATCCTCTTAAAAGACGAGTTATTCGTGTCGGAAGGACTAAAACAAAGACGTCTTCGTGTAGCTGCAGAGCGCTCCGAAGACAAAGAAACGGTTCGTGTAGCTGCAGTGCGCTCCGAACCAAAGATAAAGGACACAGAAAGTCGCATCCGGAATTCTCAACAAAAAACCGAAAGTGCCGTATTAGAGGAATTACAAAAAGAAACAACAAGTTGGTCAAAAAAGGACGGGATCATCTATTGGAAAGGACTAAAATATGTACCCGAAGATGAATCCCTACGAGAGCAAATAATAATCGAGAATCATGACCACCCCTCTAGTGGACACCCAGGAATAGCGAGAACCCGAGAATTAATCATGCGACAATATTATTGGCCTACGTTGCAAAAAGACATAGAAAAGTATGTCCAAGGATGCGACGTGTGCCAACGAGTAAAACCAAAAAGGACAAGCCACACAACCCCATTGCACCCAAACGAAATACCAAGTGCACCCTGGGAAATCATATCTATCGATATAATCAGACCGCTACCAGAATCAAAAGGAAAAAACGCTATACTAACAGTGGTGGACCGATTCTTGAAAATGATACACATATTCCCAGTGATGAATACAATAACCGCAAGTGGGGTGGCAAAAATATTTAGAGATCATATATTTAAATTACATGGAACACCGAAAAAAATCATATCCGACCGAGGTCCCCAATTCGTATCCTCGTTTATGAAGGAGCTCTATGAAATGTTGCAAATAGAAGCGAACCCATCTACAGCCTATCACCCACAAACGGATGGGCAAACAGAGCGTTTCAATGCAGAAGTAGAGCAGTATTTGAGGATATACACGAACCATAGACAAAATGATTGGCATGATTGGTTGCCATTAGCCGAATTCGCCCACAATCAAAAAATATCGTCAGCAACCAGCTACTCTCCATTCATGTTAAACTATGGACAACAACCTCGAATCGGATATAAAACAAAAACATCAGAACGAAATGAAGGGGCCAAGGAGTTCGTGGAAAAGATGAAAGAGTTACATAAAGAGGCAGAAAAGGCATTGGAACATGCCGCAGCGGATATGAAAAAATACCACGAGCGAAAAGGAAAAAGAAAGGTGATGGAATACAAACCCGGAGACCTAGTCCTCGTCGAAGGAACCAATATTCAAACAGAAAGACCATCAAAGAAACTCGACGACAAGAGATACGGGCCGTTCGAAGTCCTAGAAAAAGTAGGCCCCGCTGCCTACAAACTGAAGTTGGAAAAATCGTGGAAGGGAATACACCCAGTATTCAATGAATGTCTCCTATGGCCATATAAGAAAGGAGAATTCAAAACACAAAAATTCCAAAGACCCCCCGTGATAATACTTCACAATCAGGACGAAGAACATGAAATAGAAGAAATCCTTGACGCCCGAGAAAAAAGAAATACAATCGAGTTTTTGGTCCATTGGCGAGGGTTTCCAAAAGAAGAGAGAGAATGGAAAAAAGAGTCAGAATTACGAAATGCGCAAGAAGCCATTAGAGAATTCTACCGGAAACATCCAACTGCCAAAAGATCGTCCAAAACCATACAAATGAGGTCGATCTTTGAAGATCCGGACTTTTTAGAATTCCGAAAATGGTATAAGCGTTTCGACGATTCATACTTCGAAATTCCTCCCCCTAACTTTAAACCATATCCCGCTGAGGACATCGGGAATTGAAAAGGGGGTAATGAAAGGATTTTCCTCTCTCTTATCACATCACCACGTTCCGCTCACATGGACATCGTTCCATGACATTCCATAATATTCCATTCAGTCCGCAGTAGTATAGTTCTAGTAGTATATAAGTAGCCTCAACCGTGTACATAGTCCCCAGTTTCGGAATAGTCATTTATTGCGAGTATCGGCGGCTCACTTAGAGTCACGACTTGTGATCGTCTTTGACAAACGGCACGCCTCTACTATTCGGTTGTAATGACTTCCCAATTCAAAATGCACCATCTCGAGCATCGGCATGATATGCCAGATTAACAGATAGAAAAATATTCAGTAGATAACCAACTAGAGATGCAGCAGGAGAGCCCTCACCTTTCATGACTTCGTGGCCGCGACGTGGTGGCGCCCAACCTGAATTCACAGCTTAGCAGGGAAGAAATTGGGAGCAAGAGTGATTATACGGGCGGATTTTCGGAGGTCGCAACCAGGGATTGAGATGTAAGAGACAGAGGGGGGGCTGTGTTGGAATCGCTAACAAGTAGCATGTCACCCCGGCCGTTGCACCGATGACCCATACAGGTACATAAGGGTATAGTAATCTGACTTGGGAACAACTCCTGTGGAAAAAGACACTAAACTTGCTGTGGACGCCATAGGTCGGGGTCTGCTACTTATTTTGCTCCATGCTTCATTGAATCCAGTTCCAAGCTTTGACCAACGATGACGAGCAGTTTCAACAAGAATCAACAGCTACAACCTGAAACGAGGGCACTCAGTGGCAGCCTCATTATGGTTTCGAATACTAGCGCCTAGCTTATCAACTTCTGATATATTTTGCAGGATGGTGTGCAGGCGCCCGACACCTCTGGTCCCAACAACAAATACTCAGGGCAGGAGCAAGAAAGGAAGGAAAGACTTTGGGCCAGGAATCACCTACAGGATGTGCCTTTGGGTTCCTCAAGCTCTGCGACGTCCACCGAAGAAAATGAAGAAATGGCAATCACGAGTATGGAATAGCTTCTTTATGCGCTTCCAAGCACAACTAATGAGGTAGATATCCGAGCAACCGACCTCTCCCTCGGCCTTGGGCGAATTCCTGCCGGTTTTTATGTTGTGGTGCATCACAATGGCGTCGAATGGAGGACTGAAACCAAGCGTTCTTCAGTGCATGACGACACTATTGAATGGGATGAGTTGATTCCAATGTGAGATTCAGATTGCCAATTTGCGTTAACTTTAATGGAGCTTGCAGATCGTCTGATCTGTCGGTCATCGTTTGTCTTGAAGTATACGCCTCTTTCGAATTCCAACCCGTTTTAGGCAATGGGTTGCGGCTGCGAAAGCTAACCATTAGCGTGACACAACTTATGGATTGCAGTATGAATAACGTTCGTGAGTGAGACAGAGTTTCACAGAACGAACTGGGTATTCATATCATAGTAGCATTTTTATTCTTCCCGAAAGAGGGGGAAGTCATATCTCCGTGTTCATCCATTTCGGTGGCTGTCAAACTACGGAAGTGGAGTACAAGCGATTCTTCCATCTCGAGGCTCCTTGCTACTCGTTGCGTGAGTAGTCGATTTGTGTTTACATGAACCTTTGTCGACCAGTGTATATCCGCAGTTAATCACGCAATCGCGAGGGGAGCTAGAAGAGGCGACAGACAAGGGTCACGATGCCCTCTCGCTTTACCAGACTCGCGGGGGATACCAAAATCTAGAGCGTTCTATTAGAGAGTTTGAACATGCGCTCAGCACATGCCCCTTAGACCACCCTTGTCGTGCGGCCGCTCAAACAAACCTCGCGATAGCCAAGTTCATCAACTGTCAGGCTAAGGACACGGAAACCTCCCTCGAAGAACCTCTTGCCTTGTATCGTTGCGCACTTGCTGGGCGTCCTGTTGGTCACCTTGACCGACCCTCTACGTTACTTCAACTGGCCATGGTGCATCTTGAAAGGCAGGGAGATGAAGTTGAAATGGTGCGGGCTCAGGCATTGTCGCATGAAGCGTTGATGCTCGAGACTGCAGAGAGACATGAAGACCGAGCCACGATTGCCGGGTACTGGCAGCGTGCAGGACGTATAATGAAGTCTATTCAAGCTGGTGGTCAACCATTTGTAGAGCAGCTTTCGATTGCATGCTCAACAAACGGGGGTCCGTGGATTTCGGGTGTCCGGTCGTTACACCGCTTCAAACAGTCTGGTGACCTGGCGGACCTGCAACAGGCAATCTCGCTTTTAGGAGATTCACTTAGGTTTGCTTCGGTTCGAGATCATAGGTATCTTGCAGGACTATTGAATCTCGGCGCGGCATTGTCGGATCGATTCCATCACCTCGGGGAGCTGTGTGACCTCGAGGAAGCCATTTCAAGGAAGATGGATACTGTCAAGCTCATGCCTCATGGTCACCCAGATAGGTCAAACGGTCTGGACAGCCTTGGCAGCTCCTTTCTCACTCGTTTCGATAACCTCGGGGAGCCAAGTGACCTCGAGGAAGGGATTTCAAGGTTAAGGGACGTTAATGACCTTACTTCTCCTAGTCACCCTGACAAGCCACGTTGTCTGAGCAACCTTGGAAACTCTTTACTCACTCGTTTTGACCATCTCGGGGAGCTTTGTGACATTGAGGAAGCTATTTCGACGCACAAGAAAGCCGTGGATCTCACACCACATCATCACCCCCAACATCCTGCTCGTTTGAATGGTCTTGGCACTTCCTTTCTTGCTCGTTTTGAGCGATTCGGTCAGCTGGACGATCTTGAAGAAGCCATTTCCAGATTCAGGGATGCTGTTGACCTCATACCTCATGGTCACCCTGAAAAGTCAAATTATCTGAACAACCTCGGCTGCTCCTTCCTCACTCGTTTCGACAACCTTGGGGAGCTAAGTGATCTTGAGGAAGCGGCCTCAAGGTTGAAAGATGCTGATGATATCACTCCTCGTGATCACCCCCTCAAGGCACGCCGCCTCAGCAATCTTGGTAACTGTTTTAGAGCGCGTTTTGACCGCCTCGGGGAGCTCGGCGACCTTCAGGAAATGATTTCCAGATTCAGGGATGTTGATGACCTCATCCCTCATAACCACCCCGACAGGCCAGGTTGTCTAGGAAATCTTGGCAATTCCTTACTTATCCGCTTCCACCACTTCGGGGAGGAGAGCGACCTCGAAGAAGCTATTTTGAAGTTCAAATGTGCTAAAAATCTGACACCGCGTGGTCACCTTGACAGACCTCGCAGTCTGAATGGTATTGGCGACTCCTTCCTCACTCGTTTCGATCGCTTTGGGGAGCTGAGTGATCTCGAGGAAGCGATATCAAGGTTGAGTGATGCCAATACTCTTATCACTCATGATCACCCTCGGAAGCCGACCGTTCTTCACAACCTCGGGATCTGCTTTCTCTTTCGCTTCCATCACTCTAGGGAACTGAATGACCTCCAGGATGCGATCTCGATGTTCAGGGATGCTAACAACCTTACTCCTCCCGATCACCCTAGCAAGCCAGGTCGTTTGAACAACCTTGCTCACTCCTTCCTTTCTTGTTTTGGACACTCCAGAGAGGTCGGGCACCTTGAGGAAGCCATTTCGAGATTTAGGGATGCTAATGACCTTACTCCTCGGGGTCACCCAGACAAGCCGGGCCGTCTGAACAACCTTGCTAAGGCCCTCATACCTCGTTTTCGGCGCTTCAGGGAGCCAAGCGACCTTGAAGAAGCGATTTCCTTGTATTCGTATTGTGCCTCTACCTCCACTGGCCTCATTACTATTCGGTTCAGTGCATCGCAGGATTGGATATTATGTGCTCGGCATATACACCATCACTCCCTCCTGCATGCATATTCTGTTGCCATTGGTCTTCTTCCTCAACTTGCATGGACAGGCCTACCACTTACACAGCGCTATCACGAACTCATCCGAGGTGCCGACGTGGTCCGTGAGGCAGCGGCTGCAGCTCTAGACTTGGGACTCCTGGAAACTGCTGTAGAGTTTCTCGAGCAAGGACGTTCGATCGTTTGGGGTGAACTGTATCAACTTCGCAGCCCCTATGAAGACCTATCTTCTGTCCATCCAGATCACGCCCGTAGACTGCAGGAACTGTCTATTGCACTAGAGCGTGCTGGTGCTGTGCACGAAAAATTCTTGTCCTCACCCTTGGAGCAGGCAACAAGCACCAAAGCACGTGCAACGGAGTCCTTGCAAAGAGTGGCTGACAAACACCATATGCTTGCCATCGAGCGAAATAAAGTCCTACAGGAAATTCGAAAGTTACCCGGCTTCGAGCGATTCCTACTCCATAAGGAGTTCTCTCAGCTCCGCGCTTCAGCACATTCCGGACCGGTCGTCCTCCTCAATGCTGCAGAAAACCGTTGCGATGTGTTGATCGTTCTCACCGACGTGGAACATGTAATTCACGTTCCACTTCCCGACTTTACTTTCCAGCGATCCGCGGGTCTTCAGAACATGCTGAAAGATCTGCTGGGTCACGCTCGCGCCATACCCTCTGACGAAAGGGTCGGGAATCGTGCCACGCGTGGCAGCGTCAGCTGGAAGTCTCTCTTATCCATCCTGTGGACCAGCGTCGTCAAACCAGTCCTGAACGCCCTGGCTATCTCAGTACGTCATGTTCTGTCCCCTGAATTCGCAATTCATTCATTTCTCTGCGTCCCCGAGTAGACTCCAGGGGACCTATCGCGCATCTTTTGGTGTCCAACTGGACCCTTTGTCTTTCTCCCTATCCATGCCGCAGGTTTGTATGGAACCGAATATTCACAACCGGGACACA